>QEPC01014125.1:268085-279777 GCA_003113815.1 Sphenodon punctatus | reverse complement strand
GATTGGCGTCCAGACGTTACTTTTCCTTGGTTCCCTGTGGGGGTTCGTTTGACCACGCTTCCCGGGACCTTCCCCCGGCTAGCCCGGGAAGCGTGGTTGAAACTGACCCCATGTGGGTATTGAGCGTGATGAACATTTGGCGCGCGCCGTTCAGACGTTCAGGTCCCTTTGGCCCCACGGGGGGGTTGAGCGTGGTTCAGTGTGGTTGAGCGTGATCTCGTAACGTCTGAAATCACCCCATGTCTCTGTTACTTTATGTATATTGTACAAGCCGCATTGACGCCATATTGAACATTGTATATTGTATAGATTATATTGGCACACAAGGATGAAAAATGTAACTACATAATAAGAATAAAACCCACATGTGGTGCTTCTGCTAGAGTCTGTGGTTGGGTATGTGAAATCCAAATGCAGACCATGCAGGTTGTTCTCATCCCTAATGAACAAATGAAGAGGGCAAAGAAGGGGCCCATTTGATTAATGAGGGATGCTATGAGCATCTTGTTCACCAGAATTCACAGTTTTAGTAGACCGCTTGCTATATCTCAATTAAAAGTGTGCTAAGACACAGAGACCTGAAATGTGCCTGGCTTTCCATATATCAGAAACTAGAAGAAGTACTTTTCTGTGTCTGTCAAAATGGACCCTTCCAGATGACAAAAAAAATAACTCTCTAATGAGTAATGCTACAGGAGTACATTTGTTTCTATGTGCTGAGGAACATAAAATTTGCATGTCTTAGATAATTTTTTTGGAATAATGAGAGGAGGGGGAGTTAAAGTAAAAAGACACAAACTAACCAAACAAAAATGAACAAAAAATCACCAGTGTATGTGAAACATATTAATTCCACAGTATTATTTCTTGAGAAGACACCAAAGAGGCTGGGATTGGTTCGCGGCATGCTAATATGTTAGAGACCTCTCCTCCAATTAGCAGAAATTGGTAATAAAGATTAATTTCTGGCAAATGTGGGTTCAGAGATGATTTTTTCAGCTACATTATTTGTGTACGCTATGCCCTTTTAAATCTCAAACTGACCTGTCCACAGTGATCATGCCCTGGTGATCTCAAGGCTTTATTTTTGTAATTCCTTCTTCTTAAGTGCTTCTTTCTTGCTTTTAGCTTGTTCAGAATGCAGCAGCTTAGTTTTTAATATGTAACATAAAAGCATCAGTATAACCTATACGCTGTTCAATATGTTCACCAGAATTCACAGTTTTAGTAGACTTAAAACATTTCTATTTTAAGAAAAAGCTTCTAAAAGCTTAACATATGCACAATTCATTGGCTCAAATATATCAAGAATCATATGTTACGTTCTTCCCAGTTCTTCCCTTTGTCTGCCAAGATGTTGGTGAGAAAGAAATCCCATAGTGTGTGGAATTTCAGTCTGAAAAAAGCCAGGCTGTGTCTCTCTTCTTAAAGAAGTTTGCCAGAAGCTAACATTCCTAAGCAGTGACGTCAGTTACTATGGAAATACACAGGACTCTAATTGGCTCTCTTAATTCTGAGCAAGTAAAGAAATAAAAAGTCGCCTGCTCATCCTCCATGCTTAAATACAAATGCCAATAGACCAATAAGCCTTTATTGAAACATGTTACATATGATATATATTTTTAATGCATACTATATTTTGTTTATTATTTGAGTAGATCTTATCAGTTTGCCTGTGATTGTCTGCCATTTTGGGGGTAATTTTGGTAATTTTCAGTATTTTAAAAATAGTTTCTGCCAATTAGTTTCTGGTATTTCCATCGGTTTTCAGCATTTTATGACCGTTTCTGGCATCAGAATGCAGAGGGGGAAAGAGCTAGCAGTTGAAATTCATCAATCCAAACACAGTTTACAAAGATCCCAAACAAGTACCAATAAGTAGAGCTGAGGCAAAAATGACTGTTCCCATATCCTGGGGAAATATCAACCATTTGAGAGCACTTGCATCACTTTTCAGTATTTCCTCACTATCCACTGAATCTGCACTTGTGCTGTTGTTGAGATTGGTGCCTGTGATTGTGTGCCATTCCCTGTAATTTTCTGTATTTTTTAGTAATTTTTGTTATTTGTGAATATTTTCCACCAATTAGTTTCTGGTATTTTCATCAGTTTCCAGCATTTTATGTCAGTTTCTGGCATCAGAATGCAGGAAACAAGGGCTAACCATTGAAATACCCAGTTCAAAACACAGTTTACAAGGAGTCAAAACAAAGAATCAGTAAGGGAAATGATGACAGTTATGTAGTGAACTTGCAATTGTACACAAGAAAATGTAAACAGCTTGTAAGGAACTTTGTGATGTTTGGCTGCACCTGCCTAGGAAGAATTACCAGAAGTTCTGACCAATGGCAATTACTGAAAAGGAACTAGCAAAATAATGAAAAAACTAGTAAGTTTCCTCATCAGCTCTTTTCTCATGGGCGTTCCCCCCCCCCCCCCCCNGTGTGTGTGTGTGTGTGTGCCTGTGTGAATGGCTGCACACTCACCTCCATCCACCACAGGTGCACACCCATCTCCCCACCCACCATGGCCTGTTTGAAAAGGGCCATCATGTGAGAACAGGTGAATGGTCTGTTTCCTATTATTATTATAAGCATTTATATAGCGCCAGCAATGTACCTGGCACTTTACAGAGAATAAGATAGACATGGTCCCTGCCCAAGAGCTTACAATCAGAAATAACTTTTGCAGCAATTGCTCAGTTTAGCACTACTTACTAGTCTGGGCAGCCATGATGATAGTACACCAACCCTGAATTCTATGAAATGGCTGCCTGTAAAGTGGTGGATTGAATTTAAGATTGCATTGCTAGTGTGATGTTGCTTCCATTCTAAGCAGTGGCTGCTGAGAAAAAGCATAGGTTTGGAGATTGGAGAAGTGGCATTGTAAAACCCTCTAGAACCCTCTAGGTTCTTGACAACTTGATTTCGGCGACTGCTGCATAAAATGTGAGCAACGTAACTTCCAGTTGTGCCAGGGAACGTCTTAAACACCCCCCGCACAGGTTTCTCTCCCTGAATATCTTTGGAGGTACTTTTTCAGAGCCTCATGTAAAAACAGTCCCAGAGGGCCAAATCAGAAGCTCTGCACCCTCTCCTCTCCACCCCCACTTCCTGTGCACAGTGAACCTCTGTGCATTCTCTGGAGGTTTGTCAAAGTCTGAGCCTAAGCATTTTTCTGGAGGCAGTGAAAGTCTTTTATTTTTGGCCAAGTGTTTGACAGGAGGGATAAAGGATGGGTGGGGTTTCCTAGGGTCTTTAACAGACTTTTATGTTTTCTGAGCCTTACAAGAAGAGTGAGATACAAGTCTAAATAAATAAATGTTGCTGCACACAGGGCATGGGGAGAGTTGGAGGAGGTTCCGGGGCCCCAATCTGCCTGATTGGAATGAATCACTGGTGGACTGGAGGAATAACTTGGTCTCTATGGAAACTTCCATCTCCTTGGAAAACTTCTGTGGAGACAGAGTAGCCATTCTGTTTCAGCCCTAGCTTGGCCGGCACTAGGAGAAAAGGTTCAGCTCATCATGATGGAGTACTGTAATTTGAATCATTCCAGGTGTATTTTCTCATGGTCCTGCTTGGCAGAAGAAGGGGGAGGGGGTTATTTTACAGGTATAGTAGACCTACTTTGGGAATCTACTTTCACTAAGATTGTGGCCCTTACAAACATACTTCAGCTGCAGGTATACTTGAAATGTTAAACACCCATGTCACCTATGTGTGGTATCTCCCTGACTGACATCTTAGAACTGTTAGCTAAGGACAGAGAGAGGATAGACTAATTGAGTTACACTCCTCTGAAATTGAGCGAGGATTGCTGGATTTCCAGTTCACACATCATCTCTGGGCTCCAGGTGAAGTCTTTATTTCACGAGGTTATCCAGGAGCATCACTTACAAAATTTCAGAGGAGTCAGGGCCACATCAGGAAGGGGCAGGATACTCTCTTTGCCTCACCCGCTTTCAGTATGGAAATCTTCTGGAAAGAAGGCAACCCTGGGAATAATCATGACACACTCCTCACCAGTCTCATAAACATGCTTTTCCTCATGGGCTAAAATGCTAGAGAGTGGAGTATATTAGGCCTGAAGCAAGCAGCAACATTTTTACTTGTGACTAATTTAGAAATATCAGGAACCGGGATCGATTTCCTGATGACTTCCTGATACCGATACGATTTCTTGATTCTTGCAATACCATGAGATCATTGTGATTTACCAATTTACATTTACTGTTTACTGTGTTCTGTTCATTTACCACTTACCACATTGCTGAGGGTCAGGAGTTTTACTTCAGAGTGTTTTGTTTCTGCATTTCTGAGTCAATCACTGTGAGAAGTGATAATAACCCACCCATTAACCCTCCCACCTGCCCAAACAGTTTTTAAAAACTGTCTCAATTCCAGTGTCTCCAATCAGAATTGTTGTTGTCTGTTGTTACCGTTGCTTTGCCCATCTGCAACTGGATTTTCAGGTTTGTAGTGGAATCTGCATACCAGCCAATGAATGACAAGGAGGTACAAGAGAAAATAGAGTGCAGCGAAGGTAGAAGAAATGTGAAATTTCATCGGTATTTCCTCTTAGGATTTGAAATTGATGACAAAGAGGTAAATGGGAAAGTAGTCAACAAGATCCTGGTAAGTGGAAAGTCTGTACATTGAGAAATGAAATGTCAGCTGAGATATTGTCGAGTATGGAGAGGTTCTCAATTCGACAAAAACAGTATTTGAAACCAGGATTTCAATGGGAATTCCCATTTTTATGAAATCCCATTTCAGTCCTAGTATAGATGTGAGTTTGGGGGTGATTTTAGACGATACGAGCCTCCCTCTAACCACAGTCTGGGATCTGTTTCGGATCCCAGACAGGAATCAGGCCGGCCATCCTTTAGACGTGCCGGCCTGATTCCTACATGAGATCGGGGAGGGGCCACGCGCCGTGACATGCGGCCGCACAGTCCCGTCCCCCCACAGTCCCCTGACCACTCGCCCTCTGAGATCCCACAGAGTGGTCTGGGCCACGATCTGGGCCGGCGGAAGTAACAAATGTTATGTTCCACTGATCCAGGATCGTGTTTGTGCTAACCACGATTCCGGAGGTGAGGCCGGCCTCACCTTCAGAATTGTGGTTAATCTGATTCCTGCTGGAGGTGCACTTGGGTGAACATCTGGCGGTAACCCCATTAGACGTTATGGGCATCTCCTCCACCACAGGGGATTGACTTTGGTTAGAGGGAGGCCCGTATCATCTAAAATCAGCCTGGGATGACTAATGTTATCCCGTCCCTTTTTTTTAGTGCTCATAGTCCTTTTTTGTCCTCAACCTTCTTTTACATACTGGTTTAGGGGGCACATTTTGGGAGGTGCTAAAAGTATCCCCGCCCCTCCACTTGTTCTACTGTATCTCCACAAAGTCAAATTGAGGATAAAAGGCTTTTGAGGAGAAGTAAGACAGTTTTCGGGTATGAAGAACAGAAGATAGGACCTAGCAACTGAAGAAAAAGAAACTTTATACATTATTATCCCTAAGATTAGCAAGGTGGGGATTCTCTTAATTTTTACATCTGCCAGTTGTCTGTCCAAAGTTTCTCCCCACCCCCTTCCCAAAAGCTGTCTCTGATTTGAGGGGTTTGACATTTTGAGACCCAATCTCAAACCTCCCTCATTCCTCCAAAGAAAAAAATATTGAATCCTCAGAACAAGAACGGATTTCCCATAAAATAGTAGGTGCTTGATACTTCTATAAAAAAAATCAAGGTGGGCCTTTAAAAATTGAGACCATCCATTTCCCCAAGTTTGGAACTAGTTGTCCAGCAGAAGACGATGGAATATGGCATAAGGAATGCATCAGGAAAATCAACACCCCCTTTTCCATGATCTCTCATCCTTCCAAAACAGCTTCATGGCTTTTGTTTGCTTTTAGGTCTTGGCTTTGCATTTGGCTTTCTGAAAAAGGCTGACCTTTATTTTGGATAGGCCGGCCTGCTGTGCTACCAACATTCATAGCCATCTGTCTGACTAAGGTTTTCGAATGGATCAAACCTTAAGCAATTTGAATGGCTTTTATGTGGCAAATTTCATTTTAGTTTTACAGCAAATTAAAACTGGAGGGAAGGGGGGAGGCAATAAAAGTATACTTAACCTTTCCTGAAAACCTGGAGAAATCCGAATGTTTTGTCCAGATTGGCTCTGGCCCTATTATTAATGATGGCAATCTTTGTCCCACCTAGCAGAAAAGCCCATTTAAAATCTATGTTAAGAGTGCCCAATGAAGCATAGAAAATGCGTAATTTGTGCAGTAAATGGGAGTTATGCAATTTTTTGTTGGCATAAACAATGTGATGACTGCTCTGAAATAGCCTTGTGCAGTTATGAATAGGGCCCATTATCCATTCTGTCTATCTCTCCCTTGCTCTTTTCTCAGTTGGGGCACAACAAGGAAAGGAAGGCTTTCTCTTTGCCTTGGAGCTATAGTTTTCAAAGCCAGAGTGAATAACAACAAATGACAGCTCATCCCCTGTCTTCTGATCAAGGAGAAGCCATGGCCTGATTGGCACTTGCTAAAAATGTAGTCAATTAGATGCTTTGCTCTAATGATTTAGAGATATTTGATTGCTCTGTATGTGCAAAGGGGATAAATAGTCCAAAGTTAATAGTGTGTATGTCAAACGATGCCACCTTGTCTGGGAACTTAGCATATCTATCCATTCCAAACATTATTTAAAAATAAAGGGAGAAAAAATTGCGTATGGGGTATGATATTGGCAAGCTAGCTTTTGGGGAAAGTGGATGTCCCACATAATCAGCTGTGTATAAATAAAGGGTTCTTTATTGTGCTTTTCATCGTTTCCTTTGGTGTTTTTTTCTTTCTTTGTTGTGGATTTAAGGGAAAGGAGCTTACATAAAGGGGTCCTGACAAGGTTGCTCAGGGCAGTGCACATGACACAACACATTTGGATGTTCAGAGAGCTTTTGGTAACATTCCACATGACACGCTCCTGTTTAATCTACAGGCAGTAGTAGAAATACATGGCTGGACATGGGAATAGATACAGAACATGCTGAAAAGCAATAAAGCAATTTTTGCTGCTCTTGTGGAAAAAGCTAAGTGAGACTAGAGAAGAATTGTTTAAGGTCCAGAGGGGATAATATTTAGAAGGCTGTTGTGTGAGGTAGGATTTGGGGGAGCAGGGATTTGATTTATAAAATGATCACTACATGGAAAGAACAACTGTAGCCTAGCTACATTTCCTTATGACAATACTGAAGTATGCAGACAGAAGCAAAACAGAACTTTAAAGGGATATGGATTTTGTTTGAAAATGGCTGTCAGCCTGTCACGCAGGGAGTGAAAATATAATTTTGCCAAATGCAAAAGCAATAAAAGTTTAGCACTCAGAAACCTACTAAACTCTAATGCAGAGCAAATGGAACTACATTATACGTTAAAGTTTAAAGCAAGCCAAACAATAATGACTTTGAAGCATTAATTCTTCCCCACTGGGCCAGATGAACAAAGCTCAGCTTTTGCTCCAAATATATTTTCAGTCCTGAACATATTGGTACTCACTCTGCTTCTTTAAATAAATACGTTATCAGTTATAATATTTATTATAAAATAGGTATTTACCATGACATTATATAATTACTATCATTAATATGAATGCTGGTATTAATAAATACTTTTTCTACCGTCCTCTTCTCCTGCCTTACTTGTCTTTATGATCCCCATTCTTCCCTTTTAACTAAGCTAAGTAATATGCACCAACATCTACAAACATGCATCCTTGTCTCTCCCCATGAGCGCTCCCTTTTTACACCCCCTCCTCTGTCCATTCAAGATGGAAAACTCTTTGGGACAGGGACCTGTCTCTCATTTTGACTCTTCTGTGCCAGGAAAATCTAAAATAATTATTATATACAAATAATATGACACTATAAAAACAATAAATATTAGTGTTCCTTCTTGTTTTGTGTATGCCTACGCCCCCACCAATGAATGCATAGTACATGCTGACTGGCTGGAGTGTGTTCACCCATTTCAGGCCACTCTTGGATGCCATAGGTGCACACCTGGTGTGTGAAAGGCAAGGCAGATGCAACTTGTAAACATGTAGGCTGAGGCAATGGATAACAGTTGTTTCTGTCTATTTTATTGAGCCATGTAAATACCTGTTTAAGACTGTTTATAATGCCTGTTCTTAATTCACTCTCTTTTTAAAGGATAAACACAACCAGATCCTTCAACCTTTCCTCTCATGTCCTGCATTATAAACCCTTTATCATCTTTTTTGCTATCCTCCAAATCTTCTTCAATTTACCTACATTTTTTTTAACTGTGACTCCCAAAACTGGATGCAGTACTCTAGCTGAGAAATAATTCACTTTGAGTCTGAGCCCTAACTAGCTGCCTAACTGAGTCAGACTGTCTTAGCCCAGTATTGTCACAACAGCAAGGTTTCAAATCCAGCTCTCCAGCAGAGGCCTCAACGAGGCATGCCAACAAAGATTCTGAATCAGAAATACTGGGGATTGAACTTGGACCTTATACGTAGAAAGCACATGCTCTACCATCTGAGGCACAGCACAGCCCACCCTAGTTGCTCCTCAGACTCTACCCCTGCCTGATAAATGCCTGGCTATATAGCTCAGTCTTATATTACCTCTGGAAAATTCTCCGACTCTAGCTTTTGCAAAGTGTCAGGGAGGAAGGGAGTTCCTCAGCTGTGAACTAGCCACCAAGAACACCTCTCTTTGTGACCTTGCCATATGGGCCTGGACGGTGCAGAGAGGGAATTTGCAAGAGACAACCTCTCTTGCTGATCTTTATGGATTGGCTGAAACTAATCATAGGGGAGGCATGTGTTTAACTACATAGGACCCAAGCTATTTAGTAGGGGTGGGACTACCGGATCATCCGGTATCTGATACTGCTGGTATTTTGGTGTCTCGGCAGTATCGGATTAACCTGGTAATTTGGCCCATTTACCGGATTCCCCCCGTACCGGATTTTTTACATTGCGGCCATTTAAATGAATGGCCGCAATGTAAAAAAAACAACACAAAAAGCCCCAAACACGTTTCCTCCCTGAGTCTAGACTGCACGGGTGGAAGGGGGGACATCCTCCACCCACCCTGCCCAGCCTGGATTTAAACAACAACAAAAAATTCCCCTAAGTCCCCCTAATGCAGGCTCCGGGCTGCCGCTGGTGACCCAGAGCCAGCACCAGCAGGTAAGTGTACTGGTGCTGTACTGATCCCTGGGGTGGGGGGTGGTTTAACACCCCCTCACCCCAGGGATCACCCTCCCCACCCAGGAATTGCCTCCTACCTTGATCTCCGGGCAGCGGCAGTGGTGGCGGTGGTCCAGGGGCTTCAGCATGCTACTAGGCCTTCCGGGGAACGCCCAGGTTCCCCGGAAGGCCTAGTATTGTGCTGAAGCCGGCGGCAGCCACAGCCAGCGCTGAAGCCGCTGGACCGCTGCCGCCGCCACCTGGAGCTCAAAGTAGGAGGTGATCCCTGGGTGGGGAGGGTGATCCCTGGGGTGGGGGGTGTTAAACCACCACCCACCCCAGGGATAAGTACAGTACCGGTACACTTAACTGCTGGCTCCTGGTGCTGGCTCTGGGTCACCAGCAGTGGCCCGGAGCCCGCACTAGGGGAACTTAGGGGAAATTTTTGTTGTTGTATAAATCCAGGCTGGGCAGGGTGAGTGGGGGGTGTCCCTCCTTCCACCCACACAGTCTGGGAGGGGGAGGGGGGAGGTTTTTGTTTTTTTCCCATTGATTTCAATGGGGACAGTTCTCCATTGAAATCAATGGAAAAGATCCGGTACCGGTAAACCGGTATTAATCTGGTAAGCCAGTTTTTTAAATCCGGGAACTGGTACCCGGTATTTGCCCTAATGTCCCACCCCTACTATTTAGTGCTTTCAGAAATTGAATGCTCCTTTTGGCAGTAGGATTTTTGGTGTGCTGCCACTGCCGCTGTGGTGCTGTGGGAGCAGGGGACCTGATGGATCCCAGGAGTTTCTCGCCACTCCTGTCACTGCTCCTGAAACTTGTAGTGGGGTGCTCCCAAGGCCTGTCACATGTGATAGTAGCAGTAGTGGTGGGACCCTGGAGCCCCTCAGAATCAGCAGCAGAGACAATGGTGGTGAGTGAAAACTTGGGGGTGCTGGAGGTGCCGCGGGCTCAGCCCTAAATCTGTCTTGGTGACAGAGTGAACTAATCAGAAAAAAAGGAGGGCTGATGCTGCAAAATTCAATCTACATTGTTTTACGTTTGCTGGCAATGCTAAACATGATACCTGAATCATGCACATGTCATACAAACATATAACAGCAGGAATTGTGTAGTTTGATATGAAACAATGTAATAAACACAATTGTTACAGCAAATGAATTGCAAATTCTGATGTACAATGGAAAGCAAGCAGCAAATAAATTGCAAATTGTGATATACAATAGGAAACAAGCATGTAACATCATATGAATCATGCACTGTTAAATGGCTGATGGAATGATGAGGTGATGGTACAATGGTTGCATCCCTTCCTCATGTAGCACTGGCCGTCAAACGCATTTCGGGGAACCTGCCCCTTCTTCAGTGTGCCTAGTGTTCCACCAGTGAACAGAAATGCTTTCTCAATAGATGGTAGCAAAAATGAGGTTGACTCTGAGCCTTTCTCTCCTCCTTCCTGGTGAAGGAGACATGGATAAATCTCTCAAACAGTTGCCCAATTGTTCCTCAAAACGTGGTCATTTCTGTAAAATAAAAGGAACAGCTTTGAGACCCAAAAGCCACTCAACTAAGGGACCTGTGCTGGTAAAGCTCAAATCAAATGGATCCCAATCACCAATGGTTGATACCATGTAATACCTTAATGGTCTCTACTCCTGTGCCTCAAGCTGCTCATCTTTACTGGTGGTAAGCTCCCTTAATCCGAATAGAAAAGGGAAAAAAAAGCAGAATAGGCTTCTCCAATCCCAATGATAAACTGGGGCATGAGAAACAACAACAAAAAACATATGGTCATAAAAAAGATTATCAACACATAAATCCCATGCGCTTTAAACAGAAAAAACCATGTTAATAAGGTGCGACTCACCACCAAATTATGTTCGTGGGTCTGTTTGAGAGGCTGCTGTTTTAGCTGTCAATGTGAAGGTTCAGCAAGGCAACTGAAAATAACTGCTTGCTCCTTGTTATATATGGAGAAAACCTGTTGCTGGGCTAATCTCCTGCAGCTGTGCTTGTTGATCAAGGAATAGCCCCTGCTGTAGGGACATGCCTGTGCAATGCGAGAGTAACTACTCTAAACCCATATGGGTGATGAAAGCACCAAAAAACCAAACACACCATTATTATTATTATTTTTTATTATTATTATTAGACATTTATATAGCGCCAGTCATGTGACCTGGTGCTGTACAGAACACAGAACTAGATGCGGTCCCTGCCTATGGCTTACAATATAAAAGACAAAGGGGGGGAGATAGGGAGAGGGGACAGTGGGAGAGACGGGGGAAGAGAAACAAACATTCAAGCGGATGCGAAGTCTTGGGTGCGTATGCGTGGCTTGGTTACAAAGAGGCTGGTAGCAGCAGTCAGTAGAGGAGGGCAGAAAGTAAGAGTAAGGGGAAAGACTAGCAGGCATTGGGAAAGGCAGCAAGGAAAAGGTGGGTCTTGAGG
>QEPC01014125.1:203961-232595 GCA_003113815.1 Sphenodon punctatus | reverse complement strand
CGTTAGTGATTTAGTTTTAGTGTTTGTAGGAATAGGCCTGTGTACTTATTAGATAATCCATTTAGTTCATAGCATTTAGAATAGTTAATAGCAGTTAGATTTAGTGTAGATAGATACATATAATATTAGATTTTTTTTTAAAAAACATATAAAAACAAATAAAAAACAAAAGAAAACCATATAAAACCCAATAAAAAAACCATATAAAAAGACAAAAAACCACACAACATTTCCCGAACGGCCAAACCGAACAGCTGAATGGTCGAACGGAACGGCCTACCTGATCGGCCTGTTTGGATGACCGAATCGAACAGACGAACCCGAACTCAGCGAACTAACCGAACGGATGAACCGAACGCAGCCCAACCGAACGAACGAACCGAACGGACGAACCGAATGCAGCCGAACCGAACGGCTGAACCCGAACCGCGATCTGTTCACCCATCCCTAATTTCTATTGCTTTTGAAGGTTGGCTAAACACAGATCTTTTTAATACTTGAAAAATATTTGAAATATGATATTTTGTATTCCATTTAAATTGTATCTGGACTGGTCATCTTTTCCTATAAAGTCATAGAAGTCCACAGGGATTATAGATGTGAGGTATGGAGATTATTTAAAAACACCATTTTGGAAGCACAGATAAAATTAATTCCATACATTTTTTAAAAAGTAGCATTAGGACCAAATGTCTGCCAGTGTGGCTAAATGGGAAAGTGAACAAAGCTATTGGAGCCAAAGAGGTGTCCTTTTAAAAATGGGAAACCAGTCCTAATGAATAAAATAGGAAAGAGAATAAGCATTGCCAAATTGGATGTAAAATACTGATAAGACATGCCAAGAGGAAATTTGAGGAGTGACTAACTAAAAATGCCAACCCCCCCCCAAAAAAAACAAATAAAACGCCAACTTTTTCAAGTACATTGGAAGCAAGAAGCCTGATAGAGAGATGGTTGGTCCATTAGATGATCAGGGGGTGAAAGGGGCATCAGGGAGGATAAGGACATTACAGAGAAACTGAATTAATTCTTTGTTTCGGTCTTCACTACTGAGAATGTTGGGTGATATATAGCCACATAGGACTGAGTCTTTGTAAGTGAAGAATCAGAACTGTCACAAATAAGTGTTACTCTGAAGGAGGTTCTAGGGCAAGTTGACAGACTAAATAGTAACAAATCACCAGGACCAGATGGTATTCATCCCAGACTTCTGAAGGAACTCAGATATGAAGTTACATACCTACTATTGCTAATTTATAACCTATCACTAAAATTGGTCATGGTACCAGAGGATTGCATGGCAGCTAAAGTAATTCCAATATTTAAAGAGGGCTCCAGAGGTGATACTGGAAATGTCAGACTGGTGAGCCTAACATCTGTGCTGGGCAAACAGATGGAAATGTTAAGAACAGAATTACTGAGCATATTGATAAACATGGCTTAATGGGGAAGAGTCAAGATGAATTTAGGAAATGAAAGTCATGCCTCATTAATCTATTGGAATTTTTGAGGGCATAAATAAGCACATGGATAAGGGTGAGCCAGTTGATATAGGCCATTTTCACACCAACAACCCGCCCCCTGCCATTCAGTGTCTGGGCAGGTGTGCGGGGGGGGGCAGTCCATGTACACAGCCGGCAGTGGGTGGGGGGGATGGGTCTTCACCTGTGTAAATACCCCAGGCAGTGGGTGTTTGTGTGTACGTGCTCCCAGTGCACACCCGCCTCCACCCACTGCACACCCACCTTCACCTACAGAGCCCTCCGGTGGAGGTGGGTGGAGACGGATGTTGGTGGGTGGGTGTCCATGTAAACGGACACACACCGACCTCTACCCACCATGCCAAAACACCCACCCACCCTCATCCATATATTAAAGGCCAAAGTCCCACATGAGAGATTCTTGAGGAAATTAAAGAGTCATGGGATAAGAGGCAGTGTCCTATCATGGATTGGCAACTGGTTAAAAGATAGGAATCAAAGAGTAGCACTAAATGGTCAGTTTTCAGTGTAGAGAAATAACTAATGGAGTGCCCCCAAGGATTTGTTTTGGGACCAGTGTTGTTTAATATATTCATTAATTATCTGGAGAAGAGAATAAAGATTAAGGTAATCAGATCTGAAGTCCTATCTAGAAGAGAGGGATTAATGTAAGCTTAAATGGGAGTCTGAAGGCGGAGTGGAATAGGGGGGTCTTGAGCACTGTTTAAAGGGATAGGATAGCGAGCGCAAGGAATCAGGGATCCTAGCAGTATAAGAGGCAACAGAGAGGATAGAGAACTGGGCAAGCGAATTGGGAAAAAAAAGGAGGGGAAGGAAATGGAAAGGAAAAAAAAAAAAAAAAAAGAGGAAAAAAAAAGTAAAGAAAAAGGGCAGAAAAACCTTAATGTTAAACAGTTAAATAAAAAGTTGGCTTGTAGATAAAGTTAGGTATTACAACTGGTGGGGGGAGGGAGAGTTTTATTAAGAAGTAAGAAGAAGAAGATCTTTAAAGACTCAGCTTCGTGCGAAGGATCATGGAGAAGAGTAAAACTGCAAGAAGGGGGGGAAGGGGTGGGATGTTGAGGGAGGGTGGGTAAAGGGTGGGGAAATGTTTGAAATGTTGTCAAGAGACAAAATGTGCGATAGCGTGTGTGAAGGGAATGAAAGGGTTCGCAGTCAGAAAATTCAGACAAGGGGAAGTAAAAAAGGAGAAGTAGTTAACTTTACTACTGATCAACAAAAAAAGTGGAAAAAGAGAGAAGGGGTCAGAGAAAAGGGAAGAAAAAGGCATGATGAGCGGATTTAAAACAATTTCCCTCAACGTTAGAGGGAAAAAGGAAAAGAGTTAAAAATCTAATAGCAGAACAGAGAATAGATATCTTCTTCCTGCAGGAGACTCATCTGTTGAGAAAAGATGTAGCAAGAATGACAACCCCCCAAGTAGGGAAACTATATGCCTCCTGTGCACAAAAAAAGGTGCGGGTTCATATAGAGTTTAAGGAAGAAAAAATAACAACAGACAGGGAGGGGAGGTTTCTGTGTGTCGTTGGTAAAGTGGGGAGACTGTACCTCTCTTTGATAAATATGTATGGGCCAAATGAAGGTAAACTGGATTTCTATTAAAAATATATTACTATACTAGGGGAAGAAGCAAAAGGCTGGATTATCGTACAGGGAGATTTAAATATTACGCTGTCGAGTTTGGATCACTCTAAGGGAGAAGGGCACAAAGCAGAACACAAAAAGATATCTGAGCTGCTTAAAGCAGTAGGTCTGGTAGATATATGGAGACACATAAACGGGAACGCAAGAGAATACTCATATTACTCAGCAGTGCACAATATGTACTCATGCATAGACCACGTATTAGGCTCCAAAATGGAAATGGGAAGATGTTGTAAATGTTTTATTTTGCCGGTGGTACTCTCAGACCACAATGCGATTATATCCACATTTAAGGACCCAGAGGAGCTAAAAAGAGCTGTAGGGAACTGGAGGCTAAAGAAATTCATATTAAATGCAAAGGAAAACAGAGAACAAATTTTAGAAAGTATAAAGGAATTTTTTGAATTAAACGAGTTCTCAGTTTCCTCGCCAGGAATTCTGTGGGAAGCGGCCAAGACAGTAATGAGGGGAAAGATAATTTTGCTCCAGGCACAGATAGACAGAACAAAAAGACAATCCGTAAAAAAACTCTACAAGGAGTTGTTGAGGCTGGAAGCCCAAAATAAAACAAATCCCTCAGAAAATCTAAAAAATGAAATCTACAAAGCAAGGGAGCTAATCAATATAGCAGAATTGGGGAAAGTAAAATCGCAGCTGCAAAGAATCAGATTTCACTTCTATGAATTTGGCAACAAGACCAGTAAAACACAGGCCAACCTGGTTAAGATCAAGCAAAGAAAGGCTTACATTTCCAAGATACAAAAAGAACAGAGGGAATGTTTAAGTAAACCCAAGCAAATACAAAAGGCCTTTTTAGAATTCTTTAAAAAAAATGTATACATCCAGTAACTCCCCAACTGAAAAAATAAAAAGTTTACTAAACTCGATAACGCTGCCCCAGATTAATGAGGGCCCAAATGCCTTCCTAAACTCATCTATAACCACACAGGAGGTCATGGAGGCAATCAATGCTCTAAAGAAAAATAAGGTGTGAGGTCCAGATGGCTTTCCCAACTAATTTTATCAAACCTTCAAGGAGACACTGGCCCCACACTTAGCCAATGCATTTAATAATATTCTAATTGAAGGGGTTATGCCACAAAACTTTTACCAAGCAACAGTCACACTAATCCCCAAACCTGGTAGACCAGTGGAATTCTGTGGAAGTTACCGGCCAATCTACTTACTAAATTCAGATTATAAATTATTCACAAAAATACTGGCGCACAGATTGAGATCTATAATTGGGGAAATAATCCACCCCAATCAAGCTGGGTTCATACCCAGGAGACAGGGGAAAGATAACATAAGAAAGGCAATAAACATAATACACAATTTAGAACTGAGTAAGACCCCAGCTGCCATAATCTCAGTAGATGCGGAAAAGGCCTTTGATTTGGTGGAGTGTCTCCTCCTTGCAATGGGAAAAATGGGATTTGAGGGAAACTTCCTAAATTGGATCAAAACGATTTACAAAAACCCGCATTCTAAAATTTTAATTAATGGGGAACTATCCTAGAGTTTTCAGTTACAAAGAGGGACTAGGCAGGGTTGCCCTCTATCCCCGCTGCTATTCAATATTGCCTTGGAAGTACTAGCAATTGCAATCCGCCAAAACTATAAAATTAAAGGGGGTAGAAATTGGAGGAAGGGAGCACAAACTCTCCCTATTTGCAGACGACTTGCTGCTATATGTAACTGAACCAGAAGCCTCGTGCAAAGAATTACTAAAAATATTTGCAGAGTTTGGGGAAATATCGGGGTATAGAATTAATAGGGAAAATTCATTTGCATTAGTATTCGGAAAGGATAAACAGCAGGAACAATTCTTGGCAAAATCACTGCCCTTCCCAATAAGTAAGTCAGGTTTGAAATATTTAGGGAATATTCTACCCAGGAAAACTAAAGAACTATACGAGAAAAACTATGCCCCCCTCCTAAATAAATTAGAAGAAGAAACAAGGCCTTGGAAACATCTGATGGTAACATGGCTGGGGAAAATAAACTTATATAAAATGATAATACTCCCAAAAATTCTATACAGATTCATCACGCTACCAATTAAACTACCTGAGACCTTCTTTAGGAAATTCGAACGTATGCTATCTAATCTAATCTGGAATGGTAGGAAGCCAAGAAGAAAAAAATAACCCTTATGAAAACAAGGGACAAAGGTGGGATAAATCTACCAGATCTGGAGATATACTATAAAGCGGCAGTGTTAGGTGCCCTTTCAGACTGGTGTACACAAGGGGACACCCAGGACTGGGTGGAGATAGAGAGGACGGCTCTACATGTGGAATCCTTAAGAAACTTAATATTAGATCAAAAGGACGATCAGTTACACCCAACAAAACTACACCTCTTTCTGGGTCCCATATTAAAAAATTGGAGGAACCTACAAAAAAAGGCAAAAATAATACCAGGTAGGTCCCCATACACCCCCATTGATTCGAAAGAGGCCTTGGTATCTCATCTTGCCCCAGAATTAAGAAATAAACTAAAAAAGAGAGGAGTCACCAAAATGCATCAGCTTTTCAACAAAGGAAAGTTCATACCCATACAAAAAATAGAATCACTGATACAGCATAAAGTGGAACCTCTCCAATACCTACAACTAAAAAGTTTATGTACAGAGCAACAAGCGGGAGAGAACTACGGGAGAGACCCTTACAAAATTGAAAAAAATATTATTTGAAAAAAGCAAAGCAGCAGGTTGATTGGGAAGAATTTATAAAGAGCTCAAAGCTATATTATATAGTAACAAGAACTTCTGTCTTGAAAAATGGAGCAAAGATCTAAAAAAAGAGCTAGAAGAACAGGAAGCAAAAATCATGTGGGACCATATGCACAATTGCGCCTCCTCCTTAGAAATTAAGAGGCCCAGATAAAATTAACTATGAGATTCTATCTAACCCCAGATAGAACAAGATACGCGGTGCCAGGGGGTAAAGCATTGTGCTGGAGGGGATGCGGAGAGTGGGGAGACTACCTGCATTGCTGGTGGCTCTGCAGCAAAGTGCAGGTCTTCTGGAGTAAAATCTGGAAGGTAATAAACCAATTAGTTGGGACAATAGTTCCCTTCAGACCTCAGGTGGCGTTTCTGGGTCTTTACCCGAAGGGGGAAGTGCTGGAGGGGAAAATTCAATCGTGCAAAATGATATTTCTTGGGGCCATCAACATAATACTTAGACACTGGAAAGATCAAGGAGAGCTGCAGATGGAGGAATGGCTCCAAAGAATGTTTTTCATGCTCAAAATGGAGAAATTACATGCCGGGTTACATGGGAAGCTACAGAGTTTTAAAGAAACATGGACTCCTATTCTGCAAACTTTAGATAAAGAGTGGCCGGGTTCAAATAAGTTAAAATCTTTACTCAATTCTCAACTCTAATGGTTCATACAATGACTGAGTATTCCTGAAATACAGGTCTAAGACTCCTAGAAGGAATTAATGTATTATCTAGCATGATGGAAACACTCACACTGGTTATTATCTCTGACATGTTAGGTGGTTGATGTTTACACTGTTAATGAAAAAATGTATGGCATGACAACATATGTAGTACTTATGATCTATGTAAAAAAACTGGAAATATCAATAAAAAGTAATTATTAAAAAAAAAAAGAAAATAAGATACTTCATGAAATATGAATTTTGGAATATAATCCCCCATGTAGACCTCTTGTGAATCTTTCTAGATTGGACTGGATTGCACTTAGGAATCTGAGATATGACAAAACTATTGTCGTTAAGAAAGCAGATAAAGGTGGAGGCATAGTGATACTTAATCGAGATAATTATATAAAGGGTTGCCAAAGCCTACTTCAGGTCACCACAGACTATAAATTACTAAACAAGGATCCAATAGATTCTCTGAAAGCGTTGATCTCTAGGACTGTCTCAGATGCGGTAATAAAGAATATAATCACAGAGAAAGAATCAAGATTCCTTATTAAGGATTTCCCTCGCACACCAGTTTTCTATGGTCTTCCTAAGATACATAAGGGACTTAATCCATTAGAATTTAGGCCAACAGTTTCTGTCATATGTTCTATTTTAGAACCATTGGCGAAGTATGTGGTTTTCTTTTTGAAAACATTTGTTGTGCAGTTCCCTTATATAAAGGACACTACCCATTTGATTAACATCCTGGAAGATATGGATATTAGTGGACTTAATCCTATTTTGGTGAGCATTGATTTAAGGCCCTTTACACCAATATACCACATAATGAAGCATTAAACACTTTGAATGTGTATCTCAAACAGAGATCAGATCAGAACCCCCCTACTGAATTTTTGCTAAGTTTAGGGGATATCGTTTTGTCACAAAATTAATTTGAATTTAATAATAATTTTTATCTTCAAATAAAAGGGGTGAGCATGGGTAGCCCTCTGTCAGCCAAACTTGCCATCTTATTCATGGGTGAATAGGGGAAGAATTTTTTTCATAATCAGGAGTTTAATCCTTTTTTTAGTTCTATATTCTTTTGGTGCAGATTTATTGATGATATTTTGATTTAATGGGTAGGTGATGAGGATTCTCTTCTGAAATTTAATTCATGGTTAAATGGTTTATATAACACCATAAAGTTCAGTATGCAACTTGCTAAGTGTCAAATTAAATTTTTGGATTTGTGTAGAAGGGGGTAATTGATTACTCATACTTAGGTATTCTGATAGGTGGGCTTTTTCTATCTTCAGTACACAAGTCATCATCTGAGGCACCTTCTTAGGAACATCCCCTTTAATCAATTTAGACAAATTAAATGGAACTGCACAGATGAAATTCAATTCTGGAATGAGGTGAAAGATATGAGTAGGAACTTCAGGGATAGGGGTTACGCTGAATAGATTATATTTATAACCTAGAGCGGGTAGCAGGACACACCAGAAGATCTTTGCTTCAAACATAGACTCCTATTTTAAAAGATTCTCAGAATAGGATAGTTTGTTTTACTACATTTAATGATTATACTAACCATTTAAGAAAGATTATTTTGAAACATTGGACTACTATTGACCATATTAAAGACTGTGAGATTCCACCCCTATTTGCCTACAAACGAGGTAGGAATCTAAGTGACCATATTGTCAAGGCTCGATTACCATCACTGTCGCAGTGAACTCTGGACAGTAAAAAAAAATCACAGGGAATTTTCCCTGTGGTCAGTGCACCAATTGTCCATTTAATGCCAAGATTAAAACATTTTGTGATAATAAAGGTAAATTGTTCTATATTAATGACTTTATCGATTGTAACACAATAGGGGTGATTTATGGAATCCAATGTCCGTGCAGGAGAATTTATGTGGAAGAACTAGCCATCATTTGAGAACTAGGATTACTGAACTTCGTAGCAGATTAAAGAATAGAACTCCATCAGCTCCTCTTGTTGAGCATTATAACTTATATCATAAGGATAGTGATTCATTTTCATTTTGGGGTATTGAAAAATTAACTCTTCCCATTAATCCTAAGCTACTGGCTTCTAGAGAAACATTCTGGATATTGACTCTGGATTCTGTTGAACCGCGGGGCTTGAATGACTTCCTGGATTCTATAAAATGAAAAGCTTCTGTGATCCAGTATATTTTATGAAGATTTTCATTAACATAGCTCTGGTATGGGATTTGAATTATTTAAAAAATTATCCAGTGGGGGATTCAACACTCCAATTTTGTACTTTAAGTCTATTTGTCTACTTTAAGTGGTAGCAGAAAGGAGTGGTTTTTGGATCTCCCCCTTTATTGAAGTGGATAGGAGTGGACCAAACAGCAACAATCTAGCTGACATGTGATCATTGCCAGCACCTTTGTAAGTTAAACCACTCTGGCACAGACTAAGCACAGAAGCGGAAAAGAACGCCGGCCCCATAAGGAAGTTACGCTGACATTCTATTAGTCATTGAAAGTTTTTCAGGTTTGTCTCTGGGTCTATTGAGGGATAAAAGGGAGGTAGGAGTTTACCCCCTTTTGGGGCTTGGATTAAGTTTTGATCGTTACTGTTCTTTCCACGCATGTAGAGCAGGGAGGAAATGCCTCTGCCGTTCTAAAGACTGTGTCACAGCTTTAATTGATTCTTTGAAACTGGGTAAGTGTTACAGTTACTGTATGTGGCTAGCAGTAACGTTACTGTAAAGTGGAATAGTATTCCTTTTGTTTCTGATAAATAATTCTATGTGATTTAAATATTGTATTACCCTGAATGACTGCTATTGGTTTCTTTATGTATGTAGAGCAGGGAGGATGCGCCCCCGTTACTCTAAGGATCAGGTTACAGCTTTTAGCTGAGATTTTGAAATGGGCCGTTCCTGAAGACAGCTTATTAAGACAACTATAGCAGAATTATCATAGTAAGATTTTGGAGAACCCTTGAAGAAGCTGCTTTTTAGGCAGCCAAACCTTGGGACATTTTCAAATACCTTTTTTGTCTTCTTGGACTCTAATTTTGTCCTTTATTGGATTTTGGTTCTTTAGATTTGTGGATCTACTTGAGCGCAGAGACATTTGTTATTGGTTTAGGTTTTGAGTGTAATTTCTATGTATTGACTATTGACCTTTGTGTCTTTGTCTTGTTTTACACTTGATGTTTTATAAATTTATAAAATCTATACTGTTTTTCCACTTTTGGGGGTCTTTGCTCTTGTGGTATATTTAATATTTTTGCCTCCTTTGGAGCTGTTATTTTTTTGTTATATGTTGGTAGTAGTAGCACAGCTGCATGGCATTGGAGAAGATATAAATGACAGCCATGTGGTAGTCCTACTCCTCTGAGGCTGAGCTGAAGCTGGAATTTATTAAAGGTCGATTTGGGGATGAATCCAGTGCAGAAAGGAGAACCTGCAGAATGCTTTAAAGCAGGGTAATGAGACTGCACGAAAACCTCAGTCAAAGCTCCTAAGAGGGAAACCAGTAGGGATGGGCGAACGCGGTTTGGAAGTTCGGAGTTCGGCCTGAACTCGGCCTGTTCGGATGACCGAATGCAAACACGAACCTGAACGCAAACATACCGAACACACCAACCACCGAACGGCGAAATGACCTAACAGTTCAGTCAGTTCGGATCACGTTCGGGTGAGTTCAGGTGGCAATCACTGTAAGGTGACAGGGAGGGGTAGTACTAGTCACTGAGGAGCAGACTTCCAGGCACCAGGGGTGGAGAGGCTTGCAAGTAATGAAAATATCTGCCTCCCTCCTTCCCAACACCTTTTGAGCTAGTCACTGTTCCTGAACAGCAGGCGTTGAGTAGGATTATTAGATTGCTTTAAGTTTCATTTCAGTTTTGTACTGAAATGAATCTTAAACCATAAACTGAAACCTTGTGTTTGTGATTCCCCCCCCATCCCATATAGAGATAGATAGAGAGATATTGGGTGTTTTCAGACGTTACGAGATCACGGTGAACCACACTGAACCACGCTCAACCCCCCCACGGGGCCAAAGGGCCCGGAACGTCTGAACGGCGTGAGCCAGATGTTCATCACGCTCAATACCCACATGGAGTCAGTTTGAACCACGCTTCCCGGGCTAGCCGGGGGAAGGTCTCGGGAAGCGTGGTCAAACCAACCACCACAGGGAACCAAGCAAAAGTAACGTCTGGACGCCAATCCCCCAGCGGAACCAAAAAAATGGAGCCCCGGCCGGGGACGAGGCACGCAGCGTCGCTGCCAGGCAACCAGCACCAACACAAACACCGGAGGGAGATTTAAAGCGAGAGCAGCAGCAAGCAAGCGTGGCGGGATGGAGCGAGGAGGGAAGCGGAAGAGACCGGAGGCACGAACAGCGACAGCGGCGGCACAGGAGGCGGAGGACGTGCAGCCAGGCCCAGCGATGCAGGCGGAGGGGGCACAGGTGCAGGAAGGGGGCACACGGGAGCACCCGACCAGGGAGGCGCCCCGGGAACACCAACCACAGCTGCAGCCGGGTCGCGCCGCCCCGGGGACAGCGGCCGGAACAGGCCCACAGGAGGCACCCAGGAAACGGGTAAGGGCACCCACTGGGAGGGGAACAGGGGGCACAGGGGAACCCCCTGTGGAGGGGGCCGGGGGGACCCCGGGCGGAAGGCAGGGGGGCAGGGGGACCCCGGGCGGAGGGCAGGGGGGCAGGGGGCCCCCGAGAGGGCCCACACCCTCACCCAGCAACCAACCACCCCCCTTCCCCCCCCCAGACACGAAAGTCGGCCCGGGCGGACGAGCCCCAGGAGGAGCCCGGCCCCCGGCCCCCGGAGGCGCACCCCCAGGAGGAGGTGGAGGAGGAGCAGAGGCAGGTGCAGCAGGAGCTGCACCGGGAGGAGGAACAGCAGGGGCCCAGCCGGAGGAAGGCCTATCACAGAGGGGGACAGTGGGGCCTCCAGGAGACCCGGGACTTCATACGGATCTGGGGGACCCTCGAGTACCAGGTGGAGCTCGCAATAAACCAGCGCAACGAGCATGTCTACCGGGACATCGTGCGCGACATGGAGGCGGCGGGGCACGAGCGCACTGTCAACCAGTGTCGCTCGAAGGCCAAGGAGCTCAAGAGGGGGTACAAGGCCCTCAAGGACAATAACAGCCGCTCCGGCCACGGGGCCCGCACCGCCCCCTACTACGATGCCCTGGACCGCATCCTTCACATGAAGGGCTCCATAGTTGCCCCACGCCTGGTGGGCAGCGCTGTGGTCCAGGGCAGGGAGCGGGCCGAGGTACCCCCTCCCCTCGCCGCCCGCCCGGTAGACACGAGCTCAGGGGACCCCCACCCCCAGGAGGACCACCCGGGACCCGCAGAAGCCCCAAGGCCCCCCCCCAGCAGCAGCCCGGAGACATCCCAACGCCGGGCCGGCCAGGCGGAGTCGGAGGTCGGCACCTTCACCACCCTCAGCCAGTGGTCCCAGGGGGAGCACTCCCAGGGTGAGGCGCCGGGCTCCGAAGGCTCGGAGACGGACATAGAGGGTAAGCGGGCCCCCAGGGCAGGGGGGGGCACGACCAGGGGGCCGGTGGCAGGGGCGGGGGTGGGGGCCCTGCTGCAGGGGCCACAACCAGCCCCCTTCACCCGCTCCCCCCTCTCCCGCCCGCAGGACATGGGGAGCCCCAGGACCGGGCCAGCGAGACGGTGCAGGCCCCCGCGGAGGGCACAGGAGAGCAGGTGCCGGACCCAGGTAAGGCGGGAGGGCTGGGATTGCGGGAGGGCCCCCCGGGCGCCAGCCCAGGGGGGCCTCTGGCCTCAGTGGGGGAGGGGGGGCAGGGGGCCCCGGGACCCGACCCCGCTAGGGGACAGGGCCCTGCACTGACCCACCCGCCCATTTCCACAGGGCAGCCCCCGCGCGCGGCGCCTCCGCCGGCCGCGGCCCCAGCCCAGCGGATGCGGGAGTACCGGGCGCGGGTCCGCAGGCGCAGGGAGGAGCAAGCGGAGGACATCGTCCGCAGGGCGGAGGAACAGGGGGAGCGCATGATCGCCTCCGTGGACCGCATGGAGGCGGCCATAGAGCGGTCCATGGAGAAGGCCCTGGAGACAGACCGCCGGCTGGAGGCGGAGGTGCGCCTGGAGCGGAGGCGGGAGCGCCGGGAGCACCAGCGGCAGCAGGGGCTGCTCAGGGGCCTCCGGCAGGACATACAGGGCATGGTGCGGGAGCACAGTGCCAAGATGGACAGGTCCCACGACATTGGGACCTCCCTGCTCCTGCATGCGGGCACCATGTGTGCCTACGTGATGGCCGGCGCACCTCCGGGCGCCCTGCCCGCCCAGGTCCCCATGCCGGGCCCCTCGGCGCCCCCGGGCCCAGCCCTGCCGCCCCTGGCGCCCCCCCGGCCCCAGGGCCCTCGCATGCGCCTCCCAGTGCCCCCGGGCCTCCGGAGGGTCCAGCCCCCCCGGGGCGCGACCGGGGCACCGGGCACAGCTGCCCATCCGCCGCCCGGCCCCCTGCCGGGGCCGGGACCGGCCCAGGACACGGCAGGGGACACGGACAGTGGGGGGGAGGGGAGCTCCCAGAGCTCGGTGGGCCCAAGCGGCCGCACGAGGGGTCGGCCCAGGAAACGCGGGGGGATGGTGGGAAGGGGGGGGAGGGGGAGGGCCACATGAGGGCGGGTGGTGGACGGGGTCACGGGGACGGGGGTGGGGAGGGGGCACAGGGTGATTGTGTGCACTGTGTGGGCAATAAAGTGTTGTAAAGAGACAGTTGTCCCCGGCCCGTTTGTGGGGGGGACAGGGCTGTGGGACCGCGTGTACAGGGGCATGGGCACGGAACGGGGGGTGGGGCCCCCAGGGGCGGGAAGGCCCTCACAGCGGGCCCCCCCGGGCGATGTGGGTTGCAAGGGCGTTCCGGATCCTTTTGGCATACCGGTACTCCCGGGGGTTCCCTGCGTTCACGTACAGGGGAACAGGACCGGGGGGCCGGTGGGGCTCGGGGTACTCCAGGGCCGCCCCCTCGGTCTCGCACACATTGTGCAGAACGCAGCAGGCACCGATCACCAGGGCGGAGGTGGGGACGGTGAAGTCCAGGCGGCCAGCTAGACTCCTCCAGCGCTGCTTCAGGGCCCCGAAGGCACGCTCCACGACGGTCCGGCTCGCACACAGGCGGGTATTGTATACCTGCTCCGCAGGGGTGCTCGGGACAGGGTAGACCTTCATCAGCCAGCGGGTCAGGGGGTAGGCGGGGTCCCCCAGGATGCAGGGGGGCATGGGAACACCCTCGATCCACCTCATGCCCATGTCCGCGAAGTCCCCCCGGTACATGCGGGCATAGAAGGGGGAGATGGTCATGATCCTGGCGTCGTGACTCCGGCCGGAGTTGCCCGTGTAGATGTCTATGAAGCGGGCCCGGTGGTCCACCACCCCCTGCAGGTGCAGGGAGTAGTATCCGTGCCGGTTCACATACTCCAGGGCCTCCCCCGCGGCCGGGCGCAGGATCTCGATGTGTGTGCCGTCCACGGCTCCGATGCAGTTCGGGAAGCCCCCGGCCGCGAAGCCAGCCATCACAGCGCCCTGGTCCAGGAGCTGGATGGTCCTGTCGAGGAGCACGCCCTCCACAGCCTCGCACACATCCCGCACGATGCAGGCGACCGTGCTGAGCCCCACCCCGAAGTGCTGGGACACGGAGCGGCAGGAGTCGGGCGTTGCGAGGGCCCAGACCCCTATGGCCACCCGCTGGACCATGGGGATGGGCTCCCGCATGGAGGTGTGCTGCCGCTCCAGCCAGGGCGTGAGGAGCTCCGCTAGGCGCAGCAGGGTGGCCTTGCCCATCCGGAAGTGGGACCCCCACTCGGCCTCCCCCCAGTGGGCCTGGGCCCGCTCCCACCAGGCCTGGGGCCGCTCCGTGACCCATAGGCTCCGCGCTATGGGCATAGCCAGCAGCGCTGCCCGGCGGAGGGTCTGCGTTGCCCAGCGGAACCGCCTCGCGGCCCCTCGGAGCGCAGCGGGCCGGGTGAGGCTCCGGCAGGCGGCCAGCCACGCCCCCCAGGCCCGGCGCCGAGCCCTGAGCCGGCCACGGACTCTCCTGCGGGCCTGCTGGCCCCGGAGGCGCACGCCAGCCCGCAGGGCCAGGACATAGCGCAGGCGGACGGCCAGGTGCACCCTCTCGGTCAGGAGGCACAGCTGCTCAGTGTGGTCACGGTGCCACTCAGCCGCGAGCGCGAGGAACATCCAGTTCCCACCTGCCCTATCGCGCTCCATGGTGCTGGGGCCCCGGTGGGGGCTGGGAGCGCTTATGCCGGCCCGGTGCTGGTGGCCCCGCCCGGGGGTCGGCCTCGCGGCCCTGCGCGCGCCCTGTGCCGGTGCATTCCGGCTGCTCCCGCCCCCAGCACCCCGGGCCCCCTCCCCTCGCTGTTTGTAGCGGGATGGCCTTGAAGGTGCGATTAGGCAGACAGAGAGCTCGCTGTTGTTCTCTGCAGCTGTGCCGGGCCCGCACCCCACGCCTCGCTCTGTTGTGCTACAATGTTGCGGTGCGGGCCCGTGTTCCCTGTCCCGGGGGCCGGGCCGAGCCTCTCCCGGCCCTGGGCAGTCTGTGTGCCCTCCGGGCTCCGTGTCCCATTCCCTGTTGTGCTGGACCATGGCTGGCTGCCCATCCATGGGGCTCCCGCTGTCCGGCCCCCAAGGGGCCCCCCATATCTGGGCCTTCCGCGAGACCATGTCTCTGTGCGACCTGTGGCACACCCCTGCCGTGCAGCTGCTCCTGGCCGGGCCGGGGAGCCGTGCAGGTGCCTACGAGAGCCTGAGCTCCGGGCTCCGTTACTTTGGCCATGTGGTGAGCGCCCGTGATTGCCGGCTGCATGCGGAGGCCCTGGGGCTGGCTCGTTTCCCCGAGGGGCGCATCCCGGAGGTGCTGTGCGCCCATGTGCCCTGGAGCGCCTCTGAGACCGTGTCAGCGCTGGTGGTGTGTGGTCTGGGCGCCTACTCGGAGTGCCTGGCCGAGGGTGGCCCTGCCTTGGCCGTGAGCTACTTCTCCTGTGTTCACGGGGCCCGTGGGTACCAGCGCACCCGTGGGGCGGCGTTCCAGCGGCTTCTGGAGCTGGGGCATCTTCCGTGGCCCCCTTCTGCTGCCTGCTGTGTGCCGGAGCCCTCCGCGGTGGAGATGTCATCCCTGTTGGCGGTGTGGGCGCGTGTGGATGTGCAGCTGGCCCTCACCATGCCCGATCCCTTCGAGGCCTACTACCTGATCGCCCACTACATGTCCTTGCAGGGGTACCGCCGGGGCATGCTGCACTGGCCCCACCTGGTCCACCGGGCGGGCCACCCGGGCCCTCGGGCCAGCGGGGCCCCCGGCAGCGGCCCGTGAGCCCCGCGTCGCTGGCCTGCCCCCCCCGGCGTGGTGCCCCCGTGTGGGCTCCCGCCCCGGCCCGGGGGGGGGGCCTGGTCCCCGCTGGCCGCTCCCGACCTGCGGACCCCACCTCGGTGAGCTCCCGCCCGCCTCGCTGCTTGCTGCTGCCCCTGGCCGTGGTCCTGGGCCCCCTCCATCCCCGTGACTCCGTGGGTGCTGCCTGAGCGTCGCTGGTGCTGCGGAGGAGCACCGCTGGACCCGGCTGCCCTGCCTGTGCCAGCCTTTGACTGTGGGGCCCCCTTCCTCCTCCTCCTGGCGCCCCTCCGCCGGCCTCGCTGTGCTTTGGGGGCCCCCAACGTGCCTTGCTCCGGGGGTCCCCCCCCCCCCTCCGAGACTGCCTCTGTTCCTGTGGGGGCACCTCCTTGGACTGGACTGGACTGGGGTGGTGTGGGGGTTGCTGCTGTCCGTGCCTTGCCCCGTGGTGGTGCCCCCCCCCTCCCTGCCGGTGTTCCGGGTGGGGCGTTCCGGGCGCCCCTTCCCCCCTTCCCGGCCTTTCCCTGGTGTGAGTGTGTGTGCCCGGGCGTGTGGCCGTGCATTGTGCCCTGCTGCGGGACCGCTGTGTGAGCCGGCTGTCAGCCTGTTCTCGCTCTTCCCCCCTCCCTTCCCGTTTCCCTTGTGTGGGCGTTCCCTTGAGTGCCTTGTGGCTTCGTTTGCCCTCAGTCGGCCATGTCTGTGTCCCGCCCCTGCCCGGTGCCTTGTGGGGGTTTAGCGCCCGCCGGGGGTTCGGCTGCACGTCTGTTGTGCTGCCACGGGCCGTGATGGTGCGGCCCGGTTCCGGGCCGTGGTCCCGTTCCCGGCACGTCTGTTTGGGTCGTTTTCCAACCCCCGGGCGTGGTTGCGCTGTTCGCCCCCCCTGGTGGTTCGCTGTGGTGAACCGGCCGCCCGTAACGTCTGAAAGTACCCATAGATGAGAGATAGAGAGATAGGTTAGGGATAGTAGTTGTAGGAGCTAGGTTAGTGATAGAGATAGCATTAGTGATTTAGTTTTAGTGTTTGTAGGAATAGGCCTGTGTTATTAGATAATCCATTTAGTTCATAGCATTTAGAATACTTAATAGCAGTTGGATTTAGTGTAGATAGAGATATATAATATTAGATAAAAAATAAAATAAAAAAACCCATATAAAAACAAAAAAAACAAATAAAAAACAAAAGAAAACCATATAAAACCCAATAAAAAAAAAAAAAACCATATAAAAATCCAAAAAACCACCCATAACATTTCCCGAATGCAGCCGAACCAAACGGCTGAATGGCCGAACAGAACGGCCGAACAGAACGGGCAAACCCAAACCCAGCAAACTAACCGAACGCAGCCGAACCGAACGCAGCCTAACCGAACGGATGAAACGAATGCAGCCAAACCCTAAACCGTGATCTGTTCGCCCATCCCTAGAAACTAGAGTATGCTTCAGATGCAAAAAGGAGGGACATTTAAAGAAACACTGCTAAATATGGAAAGCAGAACAGCAGAAGCTCTCTCCACAAACACCTAAGCAGAGGGCTAAAGTCACAAACAGCAAAACAGTTGCTCAACAATGGAGTGGGTGCTTCAAAGAAATGCATGACAGCTCATCCCAAAATTGGTGTGTAGACTCCGGGGCAACAAGCCACATGACTAGCAATAAAGTATTCTTCACAGGGCTGGATCTGAGCAGTAAAGAAAGGATCTGCCTTGCAGATGGAAGAAGCATCAATGCAGATGGAATTGGACAAGGATTCCTGTACTGCAACCAGTAACAGGGAGGAACACTGACCATACCTCCTTAAGGCATGCATCCTGGCACATGTCAGCTCCCAATGGGGTGCAGGACCTATTAGATCGGTCTCCCCCCAGAGACTTATGGACCTGGATCGGTTCCAGAATGCGCTGGGGGTGTTTCCCCTGGACCTTGACACCCGCTCTGTCGATGATCTCATAGCCTTCTGGAACACCTTGTTGGCGGAGACCATTGATAGAGTGGCTCCCAGGTGTCCCCTGCCTTCCCGAGTCTCCCGCAGGTCTCCTTGGTTTACTGAGGGCCTGCGGTGTTTGAAGCAAGAGAGCAGGTGGTTAGAGTGATGGTGGCGCCGTACTCACGACAAGTATGAAAGATCACAGAATAAGAGCAGTTTAAAGACCTATGCTGTGGTGGTGCAGGCAGCAAAGAACCAGTTATTTGCTGCCCTTATTGCATCTCTAAAGTCACATCCAGTGGAGCTTTTCCATGTGGTGAAAGGCTTGGTCAGTCCCGCCTGCCTCCATCTAGACCTGGAGCAATCCAGTGACTGCTGTGACCAGTTTATTGAGTACTTTGTAGATAAGATCTCTCTCAACTGCTATGATTTTGCGACCACAGTTATTGCAGAGGATCATCTTGGAGCTATGGATGCCCCATCCTATCCTGTTTTGTGGGATTGGTTTCAGATGGTGTTGCCTGCCGAAGTGGAGTCCTTGTCGGGATCTGTTCATGCTACCACTTGCGAACAAGATTCTTGCCCATCCTGGTTGGTGATAGGGATTTGCGAACGCTGTTAAAAAGTTCGAAGTTCGGACCGAAATTGGCCCATTCAGGTGAATGGGCCTGAACTGAACGTTCGCCCATTTCAGCCGACTTCGATATCATCTGGATGAATTCAGGAGGGAAAAATTGTGTAAATAAGCCCAGGGAGAAGGGGGGCACCTGAGGAGAAGACTTCCTGGAGCCAGGGATGGAGAGGCCTGGAATAGCAGCCTGCCTGCCTAATCACAATCCCTCTTTTCCTCAGACCACTGGCTTCTCAGTCTGCAATTGGCATGGGGCTAGGCTGCATGGAGCCAATGGGGCTTGTGGAAAGGCGGGCACAGCAAGTAACAAACGTCATTGCCCTCCCACTTGGCAGGGGCTGTGGTGGCCACCGTCGACTTTATAACAGACCTGTGGTCAAGTAGGAATGCACAGCATGCCTACCTGGCAGTGACTGCACACTGGTGCAAGGACCCAGAGGCAGCATTTGGCAGTGGCAGGAGGGGTCCCGAAGCAGGGTATAGGTGGGCCCTGCTTCAAGCACAAGTCATGGACAGCACCCAAAACTCCAGGAACCAAGAGTTAGCCCTGGTCACCATGGTGAGGGAGTGGGTTACGCCAGTCAAGACCTTCACCAAGGGGTATGTGGTGAATGACAATGCCACAAATGTACTAAAGGCAGTCCATGAGGGGGGCTTCACCAGCATCCCTTGCGCTGCACACACCCTTCACCTCGTGGTCATGGACGCTCTGAGCTTGGGGGATAAGGCGATTGGGGAAGGCACCCTTAGCTCCCTGATAGAGCGGGGGAGAAAGCTGGTGGGGTTCTTCAACCAGAGCATGAAGGGCAGCGAGCTCCTCTGGGAGAAGCAGGCTGAGCAAGGCTCCTCAGGGCACCAGCTGGTCCAGGATGTGTCCACATGGTAGAATTCCATCTTCCTGATGCTCAAGCAGCTTCTTAAGCAGAAAGCCACCTTGCATCAGATGCAACTGGAGTTGGACTGCGGGGCACCAGAAGGGTTTGATGGGGGGGAATGGTAGCTCCTGACTCAAATGGTCTTCATCCTGAGACCGTTCCTGGCTGTGATGGAGACTGTGATCAGCTCCACCGCCACCCTCAGCTAGGTGACCCTCTAGTCCGGGGTCTCCAGAGGAGGCTGAACGAGATTCTTGGAGGGCAGGATTCTGGCCCTGCAGGCAGGAAGCTGGCCGATGAGGCACTTGACCTGGTGCAAAAGCTGAAGTCAGGGCTGGAGGCGCGTTTTGATGCACTCCTGCAGCGGGAGCAATATGTCCTGGCAACAATGCTGGACCCCAGGGTCAAGGGCAGCATGGCACACCAGACAGTGCTCTATGCCCTCCGGATGGATGCGCTGGTGGAGAGGGTCCATCTGCCAGAGCTGGCTATGCAATAGGACACCCCTGGGGATGGTGGGAGTGGGAGCAGCCACCCCTCTCAGCCAGGTGAGTCTATCCCTGCCCCCAGCCCTAGCGGTAGCAGCAGCAGCAGCAGAAGCAGTTCGGCCTACGTGCAGGCCACTCTGGGGAGCATGGTGTATCCTACAACAATAGGGAAAGCATCGTGGCTGAAGGCAGTGGTGGGGGTGGTTCCCAGGAAGAGCTACGGGAGGGAGTACAACGGTGCTTCAACAGCCATGGAGATCTACCTGGAGGAGGAGCCATGCATTGATCCCAGCAGCGATACCTTGGCCTACTGGACCGGCAAGACCAACGTGTCATGGGACAGGGCTCCTCCTCCTCAATCTTGGCTAGGGCTACTGCTTCTGTGCTGCTGAAGTGCTGTCATTCCCTCCCAATGCCTGGCGCCCCCCTGCCCCCGCACCCCCCCCTCTCTCATACTAGATGGTCTCAGCTGCCTTATCTGTCTGACCTCATCACACAGGATGGCATTGGGAAATGTTAAGCCTTCCAGCTGGCCTATGGCAAGACGATCTCGGCCTGCCAATGTGACACTGACTAGCTGTTGCTCTCTCGTGCTGCACAGTCTTTGCTAGCCTATCATAGTGCCCTACTGCCAATGTCCCAGTCTGCCTGCCCTACTGCCTCTCATGCCACTCTGCCTGTCCACCCAGCTTGCCACCAAGCTCAAAGCATGCCTTAGTCCACCTTCCTGCCTCCCATGCCAAGGTGCCTGTCTGCCCACCCAGGTTGCCTAGATCAAAGCCTGATGAAGCCCGCCTGCCCTAATGCCTCTCATGCCATGCTCCCTGCCTGCCTGCCCTGACAACCATTGTCTGCTGCTGCTACTGCCAATGGCCCCCAGGCCTATATGCTGTCTGTGCCAAGGGTTCTGTACCTTGGCAACAAACTCTCTTCTGCTGCCAATGGCCCCAGGCCTATATGCTGTCTGTGCCAAGGGTTCTGTAGCCCGGCAACCCACTGTCTGCTGCTGCCAATGGCCCCAAGGCCTATATGCTGTGTGTGCCAAGGGTTCTGTACTCTGGCAACCAATGTTTGCTGCTGCCAATGGCCCCCCAGGCCTATATGCTTTCTGTGCCAAGGGTTCTGTACCCTGGCAACCAATGTCTGCTGCTGCCAAATGGCTCCCAGGCCTATCAGCTGTCTGTGCCAAGCGTTCTGTACCTTGGCAATCCACTGTCTGCTGTTTCCAATGGCCCCCAGGCCTATATGCTGTCAGCACCAAGGGTTCAGTACCCTGTCAGCCCACTGTCTGCTGCTGCCAATGAACCCCAGGCTTATATGCAGTCTGTGCCAAGGGTTCTATACCCTGGCAACCCACTGTCTGCTGCTGCCAATGGCCCCCAGATCTATATGCTGTCTGTGCCAAGGGCTCTGTACCCTGGCAACCAATGTTTGCTGCTGCCAAAGACCCCCAGGTCTATATGCTGTCTGTGCCAAGCGTTCTGTACTCTGGCAACAAATGTTTGCTGCTGCCAATGGCCCCCAGTCCTATATACTGTCTGTGCCAAGGGTTCTGTACTCTGGCAACCAATATCTGCTGCTGCCAATGGCCCGCAGGCCTATGTGCTGTATGTGTCAAGGGTTCTGTACCCTGGCAACCCACTGTCTGCTGCTGCCAATGGCCCCNGCATGCCTACCTGGCAGTGACTGCACACTGGTGCAAGGACCCAGAGGCAGCATTTGGCAGTGGCAGGAGGGGTCCCGAAGCAGGGTATAGGTGGGCCCTGCTTCAAGCACAAGTCATGGACAGCACCCAAAACTCCAGGAACCAAGAGTTAGCCCTGGTCACCATGGTGAGGGAGTGGGTTACGCCAGTCAAGACCTTCACCAAGGGGTATGTGGTGAATGACAATGCCACAAATGTACTAAAGGCAGTCCATGAGGGGGGCTTCACCAGCATCCCTTGCGCTGCACACACCCTTCACCTCGTGGTCATGGACGCTCTGAGCTTGGGGGATAAGGCGATTGGGGAAGGCACCCTTAGCTCCCTGATAGAGCGGGGGAGAAAGCTGGTGGGGTTCTTCAACCAGAGCATGAAGGGCAGCGAGCTCCTCTGGGAGAAGCAGGCTGAGCAAGGCTCCTCAGGGCACCAGCTGGTCCAGGATGTGTCCACATGGTAGAATTCCATCTTCCTGATGCTCAAGCAGCTTCTTAAGCAGAAAGCCACCTTGCATCAGATGCAACTGGAGTTGGACTGCGGGGCACCAGAAGGGTTTGATGGGGGGGAATGGTAGCTCCTGACTCAAATGGTCTTCATCCTGAGACCGTTCCTGGCTGTGATGGAGACTGTGATCAGCTCCACCGCCACCCTCAGCTAGGTGACCCTCTAGTCCGGGGTCTCCAGAGGAGGCTGAACGAGATTCTTGGAGGGCAGGATTCTGGCCCTGCAGGCAGGAAGCTGGCCGATGAGGCACTTGACCTGGTGCAAAAGCTGAAGTCAGGGCTGGAGGCGCGTTTTGATGCACTCCTGCAGCGGGAGCAATATGTCCTGGCAACAATGCTGGACCCCAGGGTCAAGGGCAGCATGGCACACCAGACAGTGCTCTATGCCCTCCGGATGGATGCGCTGGTGGAGAGGGTCCATCTGCCAGAGCTGGCTATGCAATAGGACACCCCTGGGGATGGTGGGAGTGGGAGCAGCCACCCCTCTCAGCCAGGTGAGTCTATCCCTGCCCCCAGCCCTAGCGGTAGCAGCAGCAGCAGCAGAAGCAGTTCGGCCTACGTGCAGGCCACTCTGGGGAGCATGGTGTATCCTACAACAATAGGGAAAGCATCGTGGCTGAAGGCAGTGGTGGGGGTGGTTCCCAGGAAGAGCTACGGGAGGGAGTACAACGGTGCTTCAACAGCCATGGAGATCTACCTGGAGGAGGAGCCATGCATTGATCCCAGCAGCGATACCTTGGCCTACTGGACCGGCAAGACCAACGTGTCATGGGACAGGGCTCCTCCTCCTCAATCTTGGCTAGGGCTACTGCTTCTGTGCTGCTGAAGTGCTGTCATTCCCTCCCAATGCCTGGCGCCCCCCTGCCCCCGCACCCCCCCCTCTCTCATACTAGATGGTCTCAGCTGCCTTATCTGTCTGACCTCATCACACAGGATGGCATTGGGAAATGTTAAGCCTTCCAGCTGGCCTATGGCAAGACGATCTCGGCCTGCCAATGTGACACTGACTAGCTGTTGCTCTCTCGTGCTGCACAGTCTTTGCTAGCCTATCATAGTGCCCTACTGCCAATGTCCCAGTCTGCCTGCCCTACTGCCTCTCATGCCACTCTGCCTGTCCACCCAGCTTGCCACCAAGCTCAAAGCATGCCTTAGTCCACCTTCCTGCCTCCCATGCCAAGGTGCCTGTCTGCCCACCCAGGTTGCCTAGATCAAAGCCTGATGAAGCCCGCCTGCCCTAATGCCTCTCATGCCATGCTCCCTGCCTGCCTGCCCTGACAACCATTGTCTGCTGCTGCTACTGCCAATGGCCCCCAGGCCTATATGCTGTCTGTGCCAAGGGTTCTGTACCTTGGCAACAAACTCTCTTCTGCTGCCAATGGCCCCAGGCCTATATGCTGTCTGTGCCAAGGGTTCTGTAGCCCGGCAACCCACTGTCTGCTGCTGCCAATGGCCCCAAGGCCTATATGCTGTGTGTGCCAAGGGTTCTGTACTCTGGCAACCAATGTTTGCTGCTGCCAATGGCCCCCCAGGCCTATATGCTTTCTGTGCCAAGGGTTCTGTACCCTGGCAACCAATGTCTGCTGCTGCCAAATGGCTCCCAGGCCTATCAGCTGTCTGTGCCAAGCGTTCTGTACCTTGGCAATCCACTGTCTGCTGTTTCCAATGGCCCCCAGGCCTATATGCTGTCAGCACCAAGGGTTCAGTACCCTGTCAGCCCACTGTCTGCTGCTGCCAATGAACCCCAGGCTTATATGCAGTCTGTGCCAAGGGTTCTATACCCTGGCAACCCACTGTCTGCTGCTGCCAATGGCCCCCAGACCTATATGCTGTCTGTGCCAAGGGTTCTGTACCCCAGGTTGCTGCCAAGCTCAAAGCCTGCCTCAGTCCATCTGCCCTCCCAGGTTGCTGCTGAGAGAGAGAGAAATAATAGAGCAAGAGAGAGTTTCCCCACTGCTAGAAGGAGAGACAGACACGATGCCACCCATGCTGTCAGCTGCACTATGTGGCCATAGAGAGAGAGAGAGAGGCTCCCCACTAGAACGAGAGAGATGGGGTGGCTCAAGCTGCCACGTGCCAGAAACATAAAGAACTCCCATCTGTGCCCGATGCCCACATCCAGCAGCAGCAAACCTACCAGAATGAGATGGAATATAACAAAACGTGGAACATATTATGTGCCTGCCCGTGTGCGTTCCTATACCTACCTACCTATCACATGATTGAATGTGCCCAACCATGCGCCCAACTAATTCTAGGGACATCCTTCAACTCCCATAGTCGTTAGGTTGTCATTCCCCTGTACCTGAAGCAGTCATGCCCGCCCGTCCCAGGAACCATCAATGAGATTCTGAGACCATGATTCCAGTCACAGGGGGTTGTAATTCCATTCTGGGTGCTGTCACTGCTCGTGCCTGAATGGCAAGCGGCCACCGATGCCTGCCTGCAAGCCTGCCCCCACCAGCCTACTCCTCCGCACCGACCCGATGATGCCCTCTGCCAAAAGAGCCTGTCTCCCTTTCTCTCTGGCACACCCACACAGACACAAGCCCTGCCCATCCTGGGGGACTTTCTGCAAGTTGAGACCCTGCTGCTGCCTGGCACATCTTTGGGTTAATACCTTAACTATGCTACATGTGGTGCCAGGTTCTGCTGGTAAGGATCGACAATCTGAATGAGATTCTGCCACTTTGCAACCAGAACTTTAACACATAGGGATAAAAGTTTGGAAGGTCAAACAAAGCTCATAACAATAACAACAAATATAAATTTTATTAACAAAACAACAGCAACAACAACAAGAACAACTGCAACATTATAAAACAAAAACCAAACATTTTAAATGAGAAAGGAAACGTAGCTATCGATTAGTCTTTGAGCCTGCCCCCCGGAAGTTGGAGGAAAGGCAGAAGGGGTGCACGGGATGTAGGCGCAGGGGGCATCACACCCACCAGCATTTCATAGCCATGCTTGACGGCATAGTCGACGGCCCCTGCCATGGCTGTCTACCAACTGGAGACTGACTGGAGGAAGAGTTCCAGGTCAGCCATCTCGATGGAGATGTACTTTGAGATGTACTGTGCATATGCCGCCACCTTCTATTCCCGCACCTGTACTGCCTGGAACCATTCCACCAGTCAGTTCTCCATGGCGGCCACTGTCTGCTGCAGGCCAGCCACAAAGTTCTGGGAATGGCCTCTACACCTTGGCCCGAAAGGCCCTTGCCGCTGGAGACTCCCGGGGCCCAGGGGACTCCATATCGGAGCTGGAGGAGGGGGAAGGGCTTTGGTTTCTACTCTTTTGGGTTGCATTCTGGTGCTGATGCTGGATTCCAGAGGTCCCCGAAGTCACCGTCAGGTTGTGCGCTTTCTCGGCATGTGCAAATAAGCCCGATGTGGTCCCCTGACCTCTCCCTGGCCTATTTGAATATTTTGCCGCATTCCTAAAGAACATAAAAGATAGGAAGGAACATAAGAAGTGTCATACTGTGTCAGACCAATGGTCTGTGTCAAACCCTGCCTGCATTCTGTCTCCACAATGGGTGGGTGACAATCTCTCTCTGCAGGAGACCTCTGTTCCTTAAAGGTCATAGAGGGCAATGCATACCCTGTTTTTCCATCCCCCATGCCTTACCTTGCAGATGGTGAATACATTTGCCTTATCATACCACCTGCAGACATTGGACCTTGTCCACCCACTGTCCTCAGCCTCGATTATGTTCTGCGTGTGGCACCAGCACCAGGGACAGCATCATCACCCTTTCTGAAACAGGAACGTATAAACACCTAAGTAATATCATGCATTTGTGATGATGCCCTGACTCCTCCCTCCTTGGAGTGCTAGGGATGGCAAACAGAGAGACCCTGGCTGGCACATGCAAATCCTGCCCTCCTTGGGGTGCTATGGATGGCAACTGGAAAGATCCTAGTTGTCACATTCAAATACTGCCCTTGTTTGGGGGTGCGTATGGATGGCAACTGGAGAGTGGAGACCCTTGCCAGCCTGGCACATGTTTGGATGGGGGTGCTTCTCGTGCTTGTGCCTGACTGCTGGACGAGCCCCCCACACTACAGTAACCTCTCTCTCTGTGGCAGGCATTCGCTGCCACCTGCTGATGCCCACTGTTTGGTCCTGACTGATGCCCACTGCCCGCACACCCACCCACACGCCAGTGAGCTCGCTCTAATGGATAGTATTCATCTTGTCCTCAAAGTAAAAAAAAAAGTTTACAAACCTGGCAGCAGTGGCAGCACGTCCTGTGCCTACTGGCTCTTACTCCTCCTCCACCACCGAAGTCCAGCAGAAGCGGCAGGAACCTTTTCCGCCACCACCAGCTCCGCCACCTTGGCCTTCCCCCAGGTGTGGCATTTAATGGTCACCTTCTTCCTAACAAGTCATAGGGAAATCCATTCCCTGTTGTTCCAGCCCCCGTGCCTTACCTTGCATTGAGCAAATCCGCCTTTTGGCGTATCATAGTACTGCCAGACCATGGACCTCATCGTCCTGCTTTCTGGCGACTCCTGTGCCTGCGACCTCTGCTGGGATGGTGTTTTGGGCCTGGCACCAGCGGAGGCATCATCATCACCCTCTCTGAAACAGGAACACATAAACAACACCTAAATAATATCACTCATTTTTATGTGATGCCTCAAGTCCTTCCAAGAGCAGCTAGAGACACTGGCTGGCACGTGTCTGGGAGGGTGCTTTGGCTCATGCCTAGCTTCTGAAAGAGTCCCCCCCCCCCCATACACACACCTTCTCTCTGTTGCAGATGCTTTATGTGCTTTAAGTCCCTCTTGAGCTTCTTGACCTTGGACCAGCACTGTGCTGCCGACCTCTAGTAACCAGCCTCCCCCATTTCCCTCACTATTAGGTCGAATACGTGCTTGTTTCGCTTTTTTAACGTGAGCTCCACCTGGTTTTCCAGGGACCCCCAGATCCTGATAAAGTCCTGGATCTCTTGGTCTCCCCACTGTCCCCCTCTCTGGTATCTCCGTCTCCGTGCTGGGCCCTCCAGCTCCTGTGCTGCTTCCGCCTCCTCCTCTGGTTCCTCCCTGCTGGTGTCCTGTGGGAATTATGGGGCTCGGGCACGTTTCCTGGTCTATTGGATGTATATGAGGGGTTGGGTGCTGTGGTTGTGCCATTCCTGTCCCTAGCCCCCACCCTCCCAGCCTCCCTCCATGGCTATTCGCCACCCTTGCACTCCCCCCCACCCCCAGTCATCCCATTGTGGTTGCCTTACCCATTTGCAGGGGGCCTCCATCCCCAGTTCGGTATACCCCTGTGGGGCGGGCTGCTGTCCTCTCCTGTCTCAACACTCTCTCTTCCTGTCGTGCCATCTCATTTCCCTGTTGCAGTGTGACTTTTAAATATCCCTCCTTGTTCCATTCATTGGCCGTTGCTTGGCAACGCTGCTGCATGCATTCGCCATGATGTGGGATTGTTCTGTACGATCACTCCTGCCTGTTGCCGCTCAGACGTTACTTTTGGCCGTTTCCTGGTGGGGATTGAATTGACTATGGTTCTGGATCCACTCCCGTCTTGAGCTTCAGAACCGTGGTTGGCCTTAGCGGTGACTGACTGTGGTGAACATCTGGATCCCACCGAACAGACATTCAGGGCTCATTGGCCTCACTGAGTGTGGTTCACTGTGGTTGACTGTCATCTCATAACGATTGAAATTACCCTATCTTTATTATAATAAAAAAATTATATAGAGATCACAGAATCTCTTGAAACTGACGAAATACTGACAGACACTCGCAAGCGCTCCCAAAAGGTCATATTTCCCTATAGAACAGAAACACTTGTTCTCCTCTCATCCCTAAAATTCTCCTCCAAAACATCTCTTATGGTGAACAGCTTGATAATTCCAGGCTGCTTCTGTCCAGAGGTTGAGTCATCTTTGCCGAGCATGAGGAACTTTGCAGACAAAAAACTCATATGCACCACGACTTGGAGGCTGTTAGTTTGTTGGCAGAGTCTGAGGCTGCTTTCACACGTTACATACTAGGCTATTATAATAACTTGGGATAGTAACAGGTATTATAATTCTGCAATTTTTGTAATTTGTGAATGCACTGTTCCCCTTTTATGCAGCAAGATCATGGGTCATCGTTGTAAAAGCCACATTTGGTGGCACTTACAATGACCCACAATCTTACACAAAAAACCCAAAATACTGCATTCACACATAATAAAAATTGCAGCATTATAAGACCCAGTATTATCTCAAGTTATTATAATAGCCCATTTTGTAATATGTGAAAGAAGCCTGAGCTTGGGGCTGTGGAGGCTCAGTCTTTTGTAGGGATGATACTTGTTTCATGGATTCTCAAATTTCTTGACAAGAATTGGAGTTCTTGGCTCATTCATGCAAATGAGAACTCTTGCCTAGAAAAATCTTGCCCTCCCCCTGCACTTAAAAAAATGTGTACTCACTAGGGATGTGTGAACATGGTTTGGACATTTGGTGTTCGGCCTGAACTCGGACAGGTTGGACGGCCGAACTGAACGCGAAAGCAGCCAAACAGTTCAGCCGCCTTCGGATGAGTTTGGCGGCGTTCGGGCAGGAAAAACAGGGCTGGCAGGCCCAGGGCGGGGGGTG
>QEPC01014125.1:181574-203013 GCA_003113815.1 Sphenodon punctatus | reverse complement strand
GGAATAGTGGCTCAGCAGGATAAAGAGTCAGACAGAGCAGAGCGAAAGAGGTGAGTTTTAAGGAGAGATTTGAAGGTATGAAGGGAGGGGGCAAGGCGGATGTGGACAGGGAGGGAGTTCCAGGCATGGGGGGCAGCAAGTGAGAAGGGACGAAGGCGCTTAGGGGAGCAGGGAAGGCGTGGAAGGGTGAGAGAAGGGACAAAGGAGTAGCGAAGTGCACGGGCTGGAGTATGGAGGGCGATAAGTGCAGAGAGGTAGGGGGGAGCAAGGTTGTGAATAGTATGTAGTGTAGAGATAGTGTGTAGTGATTCCGTTTTAATATTTTATAGTGTGCTGGTAGGACTAGGCCTTTGTAAATATTAGATAATAATCCATTTAGTTCCATAAGTTTTAGAATAGTTAATAGCAGTTAGTTAGTGTCAGACTTCAGAAACTCCCAGCAGTGGCGCTAGGGGTGTGGTTTGGCGGCGCCTCCTGCCAGCATCCTCCACTGCCAACTAGGGCACTGGAAGGCCTACACTCCAGGAGGCTGCGGTTGTCTCAGGTGGAGGTGCTTCGGATGTTCATCCAGAACCACCAATGCCCCAACTAGGGATTGGCGAACGCGGTTCGGAAGTTCGGAGTTCGCACTGAACTCAACCAGTTCGGTCGACTGAACTGAACTTCCGAACTGAACTTGATTTTCAAACCGAACCAAACTGAATTTCCAAACTCGGCTCTGTTCACCCATCCCTAAAAGATAATATTCCATTTAGTTCAATGGGGTTTGAATTTCTGAACTTTGTTTAGGAGTTCGGACCAAACTCGAATAGTTTGGTTGACCGAAATGAACTTCCGAATCAAATCTCCGAACTGAACAGAACCGAATTTCTGGACTCGGTTCTGTTTGGCCATCCCTAGCCCTGACCCCCATTATTGAGGTGATCCCCAGCAGTCCACGGCTGGTGGATCCTACCCTGGCTGCTAGAGACAGGGCCTGATCCCTGGGCAATGGCAGCAGGGATAGGAGCAGCAGCAGCAGAATTAGCAACAGCAGCAGCTATAGGGGGCAAAGAGGGAGTGGCAGCAGCATGGTGGGCAGTCGATCAGCCTCAGGGTCCCAGTATTCCCCTTTACGGGGAACATCACTCAGATTGGGGACAGCGAGGCAGACATTAGTCCTGTGAAGATGTCTGGTGTTGAGGTGATGGCTGTCCCTCCAAGAGCTGTGTCGCCACCATGTTCTGACCCTCCCAGCAGCACTGTCAGCGTTGCGTCACCCAGTGTACGCCAGAAGGCAGGCGGGGGGGAAAATCCTCCGTCTGGGTGCATTTTAAGTTGTTGCGGGCGGATGATCCCAGGGAGGAGCAGTGCAGTTTGTGCCAGAAGGTGGTGAAGCGTGGTCAGGTCCTCACCAACCTTGGAACAACTACAATGGCATGGCACCTGAAAGGATGCCACAGCACTTTGCTGCTAAGCGGGCAGGTGTGGCAGTGGACGCCAGCGGGTTCTCAACTGCAGCAGCGAGTTATCTGTCTCCATCAGCGGGAAAGCATCCTGCTCTAACAGCTGCCTCTAGTAGTAGGAGCAGTAGGAGCGTGCCTCCATCAGCTCCTACACGACCACCATCAGCCAGGTGATCCCTCTGGTTCAGAGTCTCCTGAGGAGGCTGGAGGAGATTCTCCAGGGGAGGGATTGTGGCCATCAGGGCAGGAAGCTGGCGGATGAGGCGGTTGACCTGGTGCAGCATCTGAAGGCAGTGCTGAAGGCACGATTCGATGAGCTCCTGCAGTGAGTGGAATACGTTTTGGCAGCCATGCTGGACCCCAGGGTCAAGGGGAGCATGGCAAGCCATACACAACTCTATGGGCACTGGAAGGGTGACCTGGTGGAGAGGGTCCGGCAGAAAGAGCGGAAGCTGGAGAGTGCACAGCAGCAGCAGTAAAACACCCCTGGGGATGGTGGGAGTGGGACCAGCCACCCCTTTCTGCCGGTGGGGTCTATCCCTGCCCCCAGATCTAGCAGTATCAGCACCAGCAGCAGGCTGAGCATCAGCAGCACCCCTATTGCCAGCAGTAGCAGCTCGCATGTGCAGGGCATTATGGCAAGCATGGGCTCGTGCAAAGCAGAACAGGGAGCATGACTGAGGACAGTGGTTAAGGTGGTGCCCAGGCAGAGTTATGTGAGGGAGTATGATAGCACCTCACCAGCAGTGGAGAGCTGCCTGGAGGAGGAGCCATGCATAGAACCCAGCAGCGATCCCTTGGCCTACTGGGCCGGCAAGACCAACGTGTGGCTGGCCCTGTCCAAAGTGGCCAAGGTTCTTTTGTCCTGCCCACCAACGAGTGTTCCCAGCGAGCAGGTGTTCACCTTGGCGGGGGACATTTTTCTCACCACACTGCCTGAGACTGGGGGCAAAGATAGAGGAGCAGTTGTTGTTCCTTAAGGTGAACCTTCTGCTGCTGGGATTCCCCGAGCTGCCCCTGGACATGGATTGATAGTGAAGTGGCACACACCATCCCATGCCAGGGGCAATCTTGAGATGGGGCTCCTTCTCAATCTGGGCTGTTGCTGCGGAGGTGCTATCTCTCCCTCACAATGCCTGGCGCCCGCCCTGCCTCTCTCTGACTCTCTGACAAGACAGCCTCAGCCAGTCTATCTGACTTGACCTCATGATGCAGGGTGCATTGGGAAGCTGAAAGCCTGCCAGTCGGCCTCTAACTCGACGATCTCAGCCGACTATCTGACTGGCTTCCTCTCTCACTGCACAGTCTTCACCAGCCTATCTGAGTGCCCTGCCAAGGTTCCAGCCTGCCTTCCCTACTGCCTCTCATGCCATGCTGCCTGTCTGCCCTCCCACCCAGATGGCCAAGATCAAACCCTGCCTCAGCGAGCATTCTCAAGCTCATGCCGCACTGCCTGTCTGCCCGCCCGCCTGCCCAGGTGGCCAAGATCAAACCCTGCCTCAGTCTGTCTTCTGATGCTCATGCCACACTGACTGTATGCCTGCCCACCCGCCCACGTGGCCAAGATCAAACACTGCCTCAGTCTGCTTTCCGATGTTCATGCCACACTGCTTGGCTGCCCACCCACCAAGGTGGCCAAGATCATACCCTGCCTCAGTACGTCTTCCAATGCTCATGCCACACTGCCTGTCTGCCTGCCTTCCCGCCTGCCCAGGTGGCCAAGATCAAAGCCTTCCTCAGTCTACCTTCCCATACTCATGCCAGACTGCCTGTCTGCCCAACCGCCCAGGTATCCAAGATCAAAGCCTGCCTCAGTCTGCCTTCTGCTCATGCCACGCTGCCTGTCTTCCCCCCTGCCCACCCAGGTGTCCTAGATCAAAGCCTGCCTCAGTCTGCCTTCTGCTCATGCCACGCTGCCTGTCTGTCCACCTGCCCAGGAGGCCAAGATCAAACCCTGCCTCAGTCTGCCTTCCCAAGCTCATGCCAAAGTGCCTGACTGCCTGCCCTGTGGGCAAAGCTAAAGCCCTGCCCCAGCCTGCCTATCTCTCATGCCAACGTGCCTGTCTGCCTGCCCTGACAACCCTGGGTAATGTGCCCCACTGGCCTGGCAATTCCGCTGCTGCTGTCTGCTGGTCCATGGGTGCTCTGCCCTGACAAATCCAAAAGTGCCGACGCAATCCTGCTGTTGCTGTCTGCTGCTGTATGGGAGCTCTTCCTTTGCAAATCCTACGATCATGGCTCCATGGGTGCTGCGCACAGGCAAATCCTGCTGCTGCCGTCTCCGCTGTTCCACGGGTTCTGTGCCAGGTTAATCCAATGTCCACTACTGCTGCCAATGCTGCCTCTGCTGTCTGTGCCATGGGTTCTGTGCCCCAGCAATCCAATGTCTGTTTCTGCTGGCTCTGATGTGCCGTGGGTTCTGTTCCCTGACAATCCAATGTCTGCTGCTGCTGCCAATGCTGCCTCTGCTGTCTTTGCCATGGATTCTGCTACCGGGCAATCCAATGTCTGCTGCTGCTGCCTCTGCTGTCTGTGCCACGGGTTCTGAGACTGGAAAATCCAGTGTCTTCTGCTGCTGCCAATGCTTCCTCTGCTGTCTGTGCCATGGGTTATGTGCCCCGGCAATCCAATGTCTGCTTCTGCTGCCTCTGCTGTGCCATGGGTACTGTACCCTGGCAATCCAACTTCTGCTACTGGGTGGGCACGTAATTCACCACTGAGCAAGGCTTCACCAATTGGCAGAATAGCTTTTTCAGATCCAGAGACTAGGATGCAAGCCCTCAATGTTCGGCCAAGCAGGGGTGCCAGCCACCGAGTCCTGGCCAGGCCTCTGCCACTGCTCCACCAACTCCAACCAGCCTGCAATGCCCGACAGACCAGAGGTGCCAGCCACTCCAACCCCAGGCCCCACTGTCAGGATTCTGGGGCCTACGTTCCGGGCAGGGAGGACTGTTGTTTCACTTCATTGTCTGCAAATGTCCCACATCGAGGCCAGCTAGCCTGCAACACCTGGCCAAGCAGGGGTGTCAGCCACCGAGCCCTGGCTGGGCCTCTGCCGCTGCTCCTCTGATGCCAGTCAGCCTGCAAAGCCTGGGAAAGCAGGGGTGCCAGACACTCCAGCCCTAGGACCCACCATCAGGCTTCTGGGGCCTACTCTCCAGGTAGGGAGGCCTGTCATTCCACTTCATCCAGAAGCTGCCACTCCAGCCCCCGAACCCACCATCAGGGTTCTGGTGCTATCATTCCACTCATGGAGAGCCATCATTCCACTTCATCTAGAAGCTGCCACTCTAGACCCAAGACCCACCATCATGGTTCTGGGGCCATCATTCAGCTCACGGGGAGCCATCATTCCACTTCATCTAGAAGCTGCCTCTCTAGTCCTGTGGCAAACCCCTTAGGGAACCCTGATCCACCAATAGTACCCGAGAGGCTGGAGCGGCACACACGGCAGTGGCGGCAGTAACACTGACCAGGAGCACACTGATCGGGGCAGCTCAGAATTAGGTGGCAGTGATGTCATCAGGCGGTGCCGCACCCAAGGAGGGGCGCACTTGCCACAGCTGGAGGAAGACGCTGCTGCTACAAAACCTGGAAGAGGCAGTAAGACAGAAGAATGGACTGGGGATGGCAGGTGCTGCTTGTCAGAAGTACCTGCTTTCTCCTGACTGGGGGTGGGAGTTGTAGGCCTCCGTGCCATAACGGGAGTCACTGGGGAGTGGAGGGGATCCTGGAAGCTGGTGAGGCAGAGGGTAGGCACAGGCTTCAGCCTGTGGAGGGGATCATATCAGGAGGGCTGGGTGCAGTCTCAGCTCCTAGAAGGGATCCGCCGTAGAACAAGGGGATCTTCCACATCTGGAAGCAGGTGGGGCACAAACCTAGGCAGGGAGGGCTGTCATTCCACTTCATCCAAAAGCTGCCATTGTAGTCCAAGCACCCACCATCAGGGTTCTGCGTCTGTCATTCCACTCATGGTGAGCTGTCATTCCACCGCGTCAAGAAACAGCCAGCCATTCCAGCCCCAGGACCCACCATCAGGGTTGTCGGGACTACGTTACAGTCAAGGGGAGCCATCCATTCCATGGCATGTCATGGGTTCTGTGCCCTGGCAATCCAATGTCCGCTTCTGCTGCCTTTGCTGTGCCATGGGTTCTATGTCCCAGAAATCCAATGTCTGCCACTGCTCTGTCACTGCCTGGCAGCCTGCAATGCTCGGCCAAGTAGGGGTGCCAGGCCAGCCACCAAGACCCAAGCCTTCCCGGTCTCTGGTGGTGGTGGTGCTGCTGCTGCCGCCGCTGGATATCAGTCGGCCAGCCATTGCACCACAGGCATCCCTGGAGGCCAAGCACTGAACTGCCTGCCTGGGCAAGGTGGGGTGCAAAACCCCAAGCCTTCCCGGTCTCTTCTGCTGCTGCTGCTGCTGCTGCTGCTGCTGATGCTGATGCTGATGCTGATGCTGATGCTGATGCTGCTGTGTGTCTGGCAGCCTGCCACAGCTGAACTTTCCTAACGTTCAGTGGGTCCGAACTCTGTGGGACCAAAGACATGACTCCGAACTAAGTTTTTGGACCAAACGGCTGAACATCCGAACCCCATTCTGTTCGTACATCCCTACTCACCTGGCTGTTTCTGCGTGTGTCTGGGGCTGTTCTAGGACTCCTCACCACCCACTCCACTTCTCTGAGGGGGCCGGTAAGGGGGCGAGTTTGCTGAGGAGGCAGCCGCCATTTTATAAAAGGTAAGCTGGTCTGTGCATGCGCAGACAGGGCACTGTGTATTTGCAGAATGTCTACCCTTTCCTAAAATGGTGTCAATGCTGCTTGCAGTGCTGGGGTCATTTTGCAACAGCCATGGTGGCCACTTTCTGCATGCACAGAATGGTTTTTGAATTTTCTCAAGGTTCTCATGAGATCTTGGAATGTTACCAAAATCTTACAGTAATGTTTCTCAATTCTTGCGAAAATCTTATGGGAACCAGAAATGGTTCTTGATCCAGCCTTGTCCTGTTTATTTAGATCGGTTTAGGTTGATGTAATCTCTCTCTATCTAGATAGATAGATAGATATACGTAAAACACATTATTTTGCTAAATCAGGGCCTCAAAGTAACAATTTGAGCAGGGAGACATTTATTCTACTGAACTATTTTCCAAGTAAGTACATGTGATGAGAATGACTATTTAATGTTGGCTGTCATTGTCATCGCTAAAAATTATTAGTCTCATTTAAATTATGAATTTGGAGAAAAAGCAAATTTTGTACCTATTGTTATGCAAAGGCTCTCAAAATGAAGCTGAACTGTGGAAAATTGCATAAGGGAAATGGTACATCACCATTAGAGTTGCCAGTTTATAACATCTCTGAGACAGTATTGTTTTCTTCTGAATTCGGGTTGTTCTTCTTGAGAACCAATAAATATTAAATAAGTTACTTCCAGGATTTTTTCTCTCTCTTCTTTGTATGAACTGCTTCAGTAACACCAGTCAATGTCCTTCTGACTATCGTGGTTTTTTTTTTTAACAAACCTGTTTTTTTTTCCTTTGCCCAAATGCCTTCTTTGTCATGGAAATGATTTTCTGTATAAAATTAACTTTGTTGTGTGCACTGCTACTTTGTGTTCTCAAAGTCATTTTGTCATTTCTTGCATTGTCATTTATAGACAGGTTCACCCATGTGAATACATCCCATCGTGTCCTCTTCATAGCCAGGCTCTTAAAAAACAAAAACAAATATACATTTGCTTACAATGAGAATGTCTGTTTCACTATGCCAGGCAGTCCGATGAACAATAGAACCAATGATCTCCTGATCAGTTAAAGTCTTCATGGGGATGCCACAAAATATATGTTTAAACTATTGTCAGTGAATGAATTCTACACCATGAAATAGGCTTCCTGAGAAGTAGATTTTTTTTAGAAGGATTGGATAAGATATATAAAAACTCATGTTGAGATTTATTAAACTAAAGTAAGTTCATCTTCTGACAGGCCTTCCTTGACTCTTCATCTACAAAGATTGCTCCTTTATGCTTCTCCTTGCACTGGGTATTTTTAGACAAATGCAGAGGCAGCCTGCCCCCAAGCTTCTCTAGAGGTGCACCCCTGCATCTACCCACTTCCAGCCCCGCCCGCTTCTGATTTATGTGGACCCAGAAAATTCCTCTGGTCATGGTCTGCCCAAAAGCGCCCTCCCCCCATAGAGTTGCATGCCATCACCTGACATTCTAGGCTGGCACCCACAAATTTATTGTGTTGCCGGGGCAATGGCCAGTCGAGGATGGAGCTGCAGTGTGGGGTCCACCGACCAGATGGAAAAGAGCTTCGCTCCAGGCCAGTGTTCTGGATTTGGCCTGCCACCTTTCCTGGTGGCACTCTGGGATGTTCTGGACCATCACCAGCAGGGCTTTCCCAGAGCAGGTGTAGCCTGCTCTGCTTCAGCGTCTGGCAGGCTGCTTTCAAACAGACCAGCCAACGTGGTGTTGAATCGGGCTGGTGCAGTCACCACTAGAGCTGTCCTCCATCTGTGTACACCCAGTGGGTGTGATCCAGAACTCAGGCGTGCATGGCTTAGGAGTGCACATGTGAGTTCTATATGATTTAAGTGGGGCTGTCTTCATCTCCCACTCAGGTATATTATACAGGGGCTGGGGCCCTTTGGGCATGAGTGTGTGCAGCTGTAAGAGGAGGGGCTTGGAGCAGGGGAAGGAGCTACTGCCTGTGCCAACTCATTGGCTGTCTTCATCTCCCCCTCAGGTATATTATACAGGGGCTGGGGCCCGTTGGACGCCAGTCCTTGGGCGGCAGCTCTTGGGTGACACCCAAAGGGTGTCGGCCTTTAGCGGGGCCGTTTGTGGGGCTGTGTTGGCTTTGGTGTCACCCCCCTTCGGTGTATGTCTGCTGACTTGGAGGTAGCCGATTTGTGTGAAGCCTGGAAGAGAGGGAGGAGCTGTGTCTTCTGTGCTGCTGCCGCCGAGAGTGACTGTGCCACTGCCGATACTGAGAAGAGTGTGACTTGGAGAAGTGAGAGGGGAGGCTGTTGTCGACGCCTGCGAGGGGAGGAGCGGGGAGAGGAGGACGCAGCCATGCTTACTGCATCGAACGTCTGCTTCCGGGGAGCCCCTCCTGTCGCTGCAAAGATCTGGCTGCTGCTGTGAGCAGCAAGGACAGACCGTGAGAGAGAGTCGGAAGGAGGCTCCCTCCTGGCGGGGGTCGTGGTGTCTCTTCCCCCCTTGCCGTTTGGTCAGCTTGTAGAAGGTCGACAAAGATTGTGAGTGTGGTAGGGGGTTGGAACCTGCCTCATAAGGAAAGTGGTGAGCTGGGTATTTTTACAGTTACCTTTCCTGTTTTATATGATTTTTATTTTCTCTTTTAAAATAATTTTTGCTTTTGGCTGGGCCTTATTGAAACTGTTCTTTGGAACTTTTCTGAATTTCAGCCCCTCTTAAAATGGAACTTAGATCCAGAGTCTTGTCTGCGCCTAACTCTCTTGCAGAAGAGCTATTTCAGGCAGAGGCTGATATGGGGGAAAATGAGGGTCCCGATGTGGAGCCAAACAAGACTTACGCACTTTTTTCAGCCACAGGTCAACAAGGGCCAGATTAAGGAGATTGTGGCGGAGCCTGTGCAAGTTGATAATGAAGCCCCGCTGCAGGGTTTCTGGCAGGACACTAATGTACCAACTCAACAGACCTTTCTGGCAAACCTGGAACATCAGTTAAATTTGTTGAACCATAAGTTTGATGATTTAAATATCAGGGTAGAACTAGACATGGACACTCAATTCAAAGAATTGGAAGAGAAACTGTGACAATCAAATGAGTTATTTGCTTTGAAGGTTTTGGTGGGGGGACTATGGTTGGAATTTTCCACTTGGACCGGTAAAATGGACCTGCAAGAGGTTCCAGGTCTGTTACAGAGAGATGCAGTTGTTCAGTCCTGTCCAATTTTCCAGTCAGATAATGGTATAAAAACTGTCTTACCCGAGTCCAGACCAGCTGAGGATTATAATAGGAAAACTGTAAGAGACAATATGCAAGGATTTAGTGGGGGGTCGTGTCTTGAATCCCCCTGAGAAGAAGGAGCAGGAGGGTGGCACCTTCCCTCCCCCTCTCTTGGCCTCCCACACCTCTAGCAGATCTTCAAGGCTAAGAGCCCCTAAGGCTAGGAAAGGGGAATGCCCTGCCTTGAACATCTGGCCACAGGATACTAAAGTCTGATGGTCATCAGAATTCATGTTTCATTTTAGTAGGAAGAGAAAATACAGATTTCTCAGACATGGGGTATTAGACGTCCAGTGTTTTCTTAACTTTCTCCAGGGGAAAATGGTTCGGAAGATCCCCATAGAAGAATTAGGAGAGGTTAGACCATTATTAGATAAAGGAGGATTTGCCAGATGGGAAATTAATTTTATGTCAGAGACAACCCAGGATATAGTAGGAAAAAGTAAGACTCTTCTTAAATCAACAGGGGTCTTTATTAAAAAGGTTGAAAACACTCTCGCTAGATCCCTAATGCTGGAACAAGTGGGATTGCGTCAACGGTCAGATGGAGGGAACAATGCCCCAGAAAATACCTCGAATAGAGGTAATTGGATGTTGATGGATGAAACTGGCTTCCCGGATGCTATAGACCTGTCTCCGGCGATTGCCCTGGCGGCAAGAATACTAGGAGATCAGGATAGGGAAATCATAGAGGAAGGACAGTTTCCAACAAGGCAAACATGTTCTGACTGTTTAATATTAGAAGATATTGCCCTCCATAGACCTGATATCCCCCATGCTAGAACAGCAGCAGTATTAGATGCTCCTCCTGAAAGGAAAGGGGAGTTGGCAATGGGAGCTGGGAAGGTGGGGTCTCAACCTCCGCAATGACGATTTCAGCGGGCAACTCTGACTTGTCTATCATGGAACATAGAAGGGCTTAAGTCCAAGATGGGGGATAAAGAATGGAGGGAATTCATAGGAGATTTTGACGTAATTTGTTTTCAAGAGACCTGGCTGATGGCAGCAGACACTGCCTCCTTTAACCTTAGAGGTTTTATAGCATATGGCAGACTGGGGACAGCTAGGGTCAAAAAGGGAAGATTGTCAGGAGGTGTTTTCAATCTTATATCCTCAAAAAAGGCCATGGATGTGAAGGTTATTCAGTCATCAATTAGAAACTGTTTAGTTATGTCAATTAAGATCTCAAATCAAGGCAATTATGTTTTGATAAATGTATATATCCCACCAGAGACTTCACCATTTTATGAGGAAAGCTGTTGGGAACAGCTAAGTGAGTTGCTCGCTAACATCGGCTCTAAATATATACGAAGTACCATAATTTTGCTGAGGGATTTTAATGCCAGGACGGTGAATTTAGATATAGAGGATTTCACTTGGAAGGGGAATTCTGTGGGTGGATTCCCTAGTAGGGGTTCGCTAGATGGGACAGTTAACAAACATGGGGAGAAGCTCATGTATTTGTTAGCAGAACAAGGTTTTATAATAATTAATGGATGTACGCCCTCCGATCCGTGGGGGGAATATACGTATGATTTGAGCCAGGAAGCAAGTCTGATAGACTATGTATGCCTCCCAGTGCTAGCATTCCCTTTAGTGAGGGATCTAGCTGTAATCCAAAGACCTGAGGGGTCACATTTCCCCTTGCGGCTGGAGTTAATTCAGAATGAGGGATGTGTCTTTCTAGAAGAACCCCAACTCCCCAATTTAAGTCCTAGGCTGAAATGGACGCCTGCCATGGGAATAAGGATCTCTCAGTTTTTCCTGTCCCCAGAAGGTCTGGCGATTCGAACTGCCATACTGAGGACAAGGGATCATGATGTCATGTGCAATAGCCTTCAAGCTCTTTTTGATCATGTTTTGTTGTATTCTAGAAAGGTCCCTCCAAGTACTAATTATAAGACGGTACTTAATTCAAGAGGTTGGTATGATGCCCAATGTAGGATTGAAAAGAAGAAAGTGATTAGGGCAAGAAAAAGGTGGATGAGACATAGAGTGAATGTATATTGGCAGGAATTCATCCTCTTAAGAAGAAGTTACCACAAACTTTTGAGAGAGAAGAAAAAATTGAGAGCACCACAAACGTGGGCAGAGTTACAAGTCGCTGCGCAGGTTAAGGATTCCTCCAAATTCTGGAGTATAATCAATACTTGGTGTACAAATAAAGGGAGGGCTGAAGAACCTTTGATATCCGAGGAGACCTGGATATCCTACTATTCTCACATTTTTGAGAAAGTGGATATGTCAGGCCCTCTCTTAGACAATACCATGGAGTATGTAGTTTTGGGAGGAGATAAATTCCTCTTTACCCCATTGGTTACGGAATATGATGTATCGCAGGCTATTAGTAAACTTGCAATAGGCAAAGCCTCAGGGGCAGATGGAATCCCACCGGAGCTTTTTAAGAGTTTAGTGTCCTGGTGGGTTCCGGTGTTAGCTAGATTCTTTACCTCAATTAATCATTCTGGAGTACCCCCGAACATCTGGGCCAAAGCTATTATAGTCCCTATTTTTAAACGAGGAAGTTTAGCAGACCCAGCGTGTTTCAGGCCAATTAGTCTCCTCCCTATAATTGGTAAATTATATGCGAGGACCCTATTGAGAGCCCTCGAAAAATGGGTGGAAGTGGATCACCCATTACATGAGGAGCAAATGGGTTTTTGCAGATTTAAATCAACCACGCATAATTGTTTTATTCTGAAACATCTCATAGACAAGTATGTGGTGGTGAAGCAAGGAAACCTTTTTGTCGCTTACATTGATCTTACAAGAGCCTTTGATTCGGTTTGCAGAGAACTTCTTTGGACTAAATTGAAGAAAATGGGGATTCCTATAAAGCTGTTGGAACTCATTATGAGGATGCACGAAGCAACTAAAGCAGTGGTGAGAATAAATGCTAGAGGGGAGGTTACTAAGGAATTCCCCCTATCCAAGGGAGTACGGCAAGGATGTTTGCTGGCCCCCCTTCTTTTCAATTTATACATGGATGATTTGGTCCCCACTGTCTCAGGAGCTAATCCAACTCCTCCGCGAATAAGAGAGAGGGCAATATCTATAATGCTATACGCAGACGATATTGTCCTTCTCTCACAGACAAGGAAAGGGCTCCAACAGATGCTAATGGCATTAGACAGTTATTGTCAGCAGAATGCGCTGACAATCAATATGAGGAAATCAAATGTTATGGCTTTGGGTAAATCACGCTCTAAGTATAGGTGGTACATTGGAGAACAAGAACTATCCCTGACCCCGCACTATTTGTATTTGGGAGTGCTGTTTTCCTCAAATAATCTATGGAACAAACATAATTCTGGGCAGATAATAAAGGCAAAGCAAACAACTGGAGGATTATTAAAATTACATCATGCGGCTCCAGTGGCCCCCCCTGATCAGATGCTTAAGATTTTTAGAGCAAAAGTTATCCCCAGTTTAACTTATGGAGGGGAAATTACTACTGTAGTAGGATGGAGGTTCAGCAGAATCTCTTTCTTCGTAACATTTTGGGGGCCCCTAAAGCAACTCCGCTTGTTATGCTCAGGTTAGAAACAGGAATGTTATCGGTTGCTGTTCAATTCAATCTTAGAGTTTTTTCCTTTTGGAAGAGCATTATGAAGGGGAGCCCTGGACTAGTAGCTGATTGTTATATAGAGGAAAAGGAACATGTGGGATTTCCACAATACCCATGGCTTAAGCATTTAAAACATTTGACCAGTGTTATAGGCCTTCCAAAGGGAGAAGAGGGTCTACCTGACAGCAGACTTCCTAAATGGGAGTTGAAAGTAAGAATAAAAGAATGGGCTAAAAAGAAAGACCTGGAACTCTTACAGCAAAATAAAATTTCAGTATATTATCCTAGAGTTAAGACTGCAGTCAAATTAGAGTTTTATTTGGAAAAGATTCAGGACCCCAGGCTAAGAAGAATGTTTATGCTACTGCGTTTTAATTTGTTTGAGACAGCTGAAGTTAGAGGTAGGAGGGAGGGTATACCACGAGCAAGAAGAACTTGTATGACTTGTCCATCGGTGGTGGAAACCCTCCCTCATATTATGCTAGAATGTCCTAAGTATGAGATCTTTACGGAAATTTGGATTCGACCTGTACTTGAAGACGGGACCTTAGATCAGCCAAAGACTTTTGAGGAGATATTAACTCTAACAGACAAAGCACAAATCAAAGCGGTGGCAATGTTTTTATTAATTGTGGAGAGGGAAAACAAAATGATGAGCTGAATAGCTCAAATCATTTAACCAAATATGATTCTTGGGATCTGCTGCTTAATTTACCCCTCAGTTTTATGTTTTTAGAAATATGAATAGTAAAATGATTTATGTTTTATGTATTGTGAATAGCAAAATCTGCTGAACCAATAAAATGTTTGACTGATGATTGATTTATGTGTGGTTTGGGCATGTGCAACAGTCCTCATAATGGCGGGAGGGTGTGGGTTGTGTACGGGTTCCACATAGATGTCACATGATGTGTGCGCTTGTCCCCTGCCCACTAAGTTTGTGCCCCGGGGAGGGCCCCGAGGGGACTCCCCAGGGTGTTCTTCCCCTTCACTCTCCGGTAAGGGCCGCTGAAGGGGGAGAGGTGGCACCCCCTCCAAGCTTAGCCCCTTATCCACGGGTTTCTGCCCGAGCCTACCCTTGCCCTCCCCCGACTCCTCATGCCCCCTTTGTGCTCTAAGGGCCCAGACCCACATTGCGCCACGGGGTCTGCGGGCCTACCCGCAAGCCTACCCCCCCTTTCAGAGTTCACCCCCCTGCCTCAGTCACTTCCCTGTTGCCGGGCCCGGATGCGGCTCCTGGTGCTGGTGCGGCCAGTCGCATTGGGCTGATGGCATAAAGGGGACAGCGTGCAGGGTCAGGGTTTTCCCGTGGGTCGGGTCTCTCGCTGGCGAGGGCGCGCCCATCCCTCCCTCTGTCGCCTCTCTTTACCCGTGTCACTGGCCCCACCTCCTCTCATCTCTGGCCCCGCCTCCCAGCTCCAGCTGATTGCCATGGTGTTCTCGGCGCAAGGGGCGGGGTCCCAGTCACTGCTCCAAGCTCCGTCCTCCCTTCCGGCTGGCTGCTCCTCTCCTCCGCTCCCACCCCCCCTGCCGGCTAGAGTCCGGCCAGGGATGACAGGATGTCTGGGGCGGATGGGCCCTGTTGCGAGAAAAAGTCTGCATTACCATGGTGCCGGCTGGCCCGATGAGCAACCGTAAAGCTGAATGGCTGCAGGGCCAGGTACCAGCGCATTAGCCTAGCATTATTGTCCTTCATTGCTGCCAACAACTGCAAGGAGGCATGGTCAGTAACCACTTGGAAAGGGGCACCCGCTAAGTAATACCGCAGGGCCCCCACGGCCCAATGGACCGCTAACGCCTCCTTTTCAATGGTCGCATACGCCCATTCTCTTAAGTCCAATTTTCTGCTAATATAAGCCATGGGGTGTTCTTCTCCCTCCACCACCTGCGAGAGGACAGCCCCCAACCCCACGTTGGAAGCGTCCATTTGCAGTACGAAGGGTAGTGCAAAGTCCGGGCTATACAGGACTGGGGCTTTGCATAACCTCTGCTTCAGCGTAAAGAAGGCCCTCTTTCCTTCCTCCGTCCATTGGACCACCCGGGGTTGTGTCTTCCTTGTCAACTCTGTCAGGGAAGTGGCTATGGTCGTGAAGTGGGGTACATGTTTCCTGTAATATCCCGCCAGGCCCAGGAACTGCTGGACCTGGACCTTGGTGGTGGTACCCCCCAGTCTCGCAGGGCGCAGAGCTTTTCCCATACGGGGCGGACTTGCCCCTTCCCTACCATGTTGCCTAAGTATTGCACTTCCTGTAGGCCCACTTTACATTTTTTCGGGTTGGCAGTTAGCCCTGCCTTTTTCAACGCCTGGGGCTATAGCCCCCAAATGGTGGAGGTGTTCCTCCCAGGAGTGGCTAAATATCACGATATCATCGATATAGGAGGTGGCATGCCCCTCGTGTCCCCATAACACCCGGTCCATCAACCTCTGAAAGGTGGCCGCGGCCCTGTGTAACCCAAAGGGCATCCTAACAAATTGGAACAGGCCTAAATGGGTTGCAAAGGCTGTCTTTTCCCTGGCCTCTTCTGAGAGAGGGATCTGCCAATATCCTTTGGTAAGGTCTAGAGTGGACAAATAGGTGGCCCTCCCTATGGTTTCTAGCAAGGTGTCCACCCTAGGCATAGGGTAGGCATTGAACCGGGAGATTGCGTTAACTTTCCAAAAATCTATACAGAACCGGGTGGTCCCATCCGGCTTGCCCACCAGCACGGGTTGGCTCCTCCAGGGGGAGTAGGATTCCTCTATTACTCCTAAGGCCAACATGTCCTTAACCTCTTTCTCCACTATACGCCACTTGTGGGGGGACGTCCACCGGGGCGGCTCCCTAATCACTCTCCCGGCTTCCGTCCGAATTTTGTGGTGGATTAGGGGGGTGTACCCCGGTCTGTCTGTGAATACCTCCCTGTAGTTGTCTATCAGGCTGCCCACTTGGGCCCTCTGCCTCATTGTCAGCGTGTCCCCGATGTGGATGCCCTTCCTGGGACCTAAGTCTTCCCGAGCTACTTCTGCCTGCCCCTCCCCCAAAGAGGAATCCTTCGGATGTCCCTGTCCTTCTCTTTCTTGCCATTCTTTCAGAAGATTAATATGATACATTTGGCGTTCCTGTCGCCTCCCGGGCTGCCGGACCACATAATTAACGTTCCCCAACTTAGCTTCTACCTCATAAGGGCCCTGCCATGTGGCCAAGAGCTTTGAATCGCACGTAGGCAGCAACACCAGTACCCGTTGCCCTGGTTGTAAGTGTCGAAGCTTGGCTTTTCGGTCATACCCTTGTTTCTGCCTCTGCTGGGCCTCCCTCAAATGCTCCTGCGTGAAGGTGGCCACTCAGGTTAACCTCTCACGCAGTTGCGTAATATACTGGATTTGATTCACTGGTTCGGTCCCAGGTGTTTCCCAGGCCTCCTTGACCATGTCTAACAACCCCCGGGGTCGTCTCCCATACACCAGTTCAAAGGGTGAAAATCCTAGGGAACTCTGTGGAACCTCCCTGTAGGCGAACAGGAGGGCCGGCAACAACGTAGCCCATGCCCTCGGTTCCTCCCTTATGAAGCGCCTCAACATCCCCTTTAGGGTCTGGTTGAAGCGTTCCACCAGCCCGTCGGTCTGTGGGTGGTACACGGAGGTTTTCAGGTGTTTTACCTTTAACAGCTTGCACAACTGTTTCATTATATTGCCCATGAAATTCGTCCGCTGGTCTGTGATCAGGGCCTGGGGGAATCCGACCCTCGAGAATATGGTTAGCAACTCCTTCGCCACCACCGGTGCTTTTATGGATCGGAGGGCTATAGCCTCGGGGTACCGGGTGGCGTAGTCGACTACCACCATAATATACCTATGCCCTTCCGAGGATGGCTCTAAGGGCCCCACCATATCCAGCCTTATCCTCTCAAAGGGGATCCTTATTATGGGTAGGGGAATCAAGGGGGCGGGAGCCACCTTCCGCTTGGAGGTGACCTGACAGTCTGGGCACGAGGTACAAAACCTCCGTACCTCTTCTCGTATGCTGGGCCAGTAGAATCGGGCAACGATCCGGGCCAGAGTCTTATCGGCTCCCAAATGTCCCCCACAAGGGTTCTCATGAGCAAGCTAGAGGATACCCCTCCTCGCGGGTTGGGGATACTATTAGCTGGTAAACCTCATCACCCGTACCTTCCTCCTGATTCACCCTATACAACCGGTCTTGTATTAATTCAAAGTGGGGGTATTGGTGCTGACCCCCTTCTGCCCTTTCTACCCTGTTAATCACCTCCACTTGTTCATAGGCCCTCTGTAATAAAGGGTCCTCCCTTTGGGTCTTAATGATTTCCTCCGTGCTTACCAGCCATAGGGGTTTCCCGGGGGGTGACGGAGGCCTTTCCTGGTAGGGTCTTGCTTCCTCTGCCGGGGTAAGAGTGTCCTTTTCTTAACCCATATATCCCTCCAGGCGCTTCAGTAACTCCTCCCGGTGCGTCCAGTCTCAGCCTACCACCATGGTGTATGCTAATCCCGGGACAATCCCCACCCTTTTAGGTAATCCCTTACCCTCTACACATAGATGTACCAGGCAAGTGGGGTAGGGCTTTATGTCACCATGGACACACCTGAGCTCAATGTAGGGACACCCCACCCGGGTCAGGCCTTGTATGCCTTCCCGCACCAAGGTGTGGGTGCATCCTGTATCCAATAGGGCCTTATACTCTCGCCCCCCTATCCAAGTGGAGACCAGATGGTCTGGTTTTTCCTGCTCTAAGCCCACCCTGAGCCAACCTTCTGCATATGTGCAGTCCATCATGGGGCAGTCTCTCCGGACATGCCCCAGCTTCCCGCACTGGAAGCAGAGTCATAGGTCGGTCGCCCCCCCCGAACTCCCGGGGCCTCCCATGAGTACTCTAGCTCTAGGGTCACCCCACGCAACTCCCCGAGGGGGCAGGAGCCTCCCTGAGCCCACGAGGTTTCTACCCTCCGCCCCTTTAGGGCTCTCTCGCCTTGCCTCCCTACCTCCTGAGTCGTGAGGACCCGCTTCTTTCCCCATGTTGCCCCATGGAGTTCCTTTTCCTCTTTTCCCCATCTCCCGCATTCCCTGGGCTGCCTCGAAAATTTCATAATTCTCCATTAAGTTGGTGGCGTCCTCTAACATTGTCGGGCGGTGGCGGGATACCCAGGCCCTTCCCCCCGGGGGTAAAATTTGGATAAACTGCTCCACCATAATTAGCTCCAAGATCTCCGTTGATGTTCGTGCCTGGGGTTTTAGCCACCGAGTGGCGTATGTCCTCAGCTGTTGTGCCGTACTGCGAGTGCTGGAGGAGGCGGTATACCTCTCCTCCCTAAAACGCTTGCGGTAGGTCTCTTCGGAAATGTCCAAACCCCTTAATATGGCCAGCTTGACCTTGTGGAAGTCCGCCGCTTCTACGGGGTCCATCCGGTCGTAAATAGCTTGGGCGGTCCCTGACAGCACCAGGGTCAGAAAGAGGGCCCACTGCTCCACTGGCCATTTGGCCGCCACCGCAATTCTTTCAAAGACATTGATAAATGCCTCGGGGTCATTGGTGGTGGTCATTTTAGAGAGTCGGAGCTGGGGAACTTGGGGGTTCCTAGCGTTAGCTACGCTCTCCGTCATTGCTGTTAATGCAGGGGCTATGAGGGCCGTTAACTGTTCCGTTAGTCTCGTCTGGGAGGTCACCTGGGCGTTCGCCACCTCTGTGAACAGCTGTTGGTAGAACCCCTGCTGTCTCTCCATTTGGACCTGGTGGGTCTCTACTACCCAGTGGAGAAGCCCCTCCCCTGGGAGAGGGGCGGTGCGGCAGCGGTCCTTCATGGGGCCCCCTGGTTGCTCCTTCAGGATGGCCCTGCCGACTGTGCCAGTTGTCCCCTGCCCGCTATGTTTGTGCCCTGGGGAGGGCCCTGAGTGGACTCCCCGGGGTGTTCTTCCCCCTTTACTCTCCAGTAGGGGCCGCTGAAGGGGGGGAGGTGGCACCCCCTCCAAGCCTGGCCCCTTATCCGCGGGCTTCTGCCCGAGCCTACCCTTGCCCTCCCCCGACTCCTCACGCCCCCTTTGTGCTCTAAGGGCCAGGACCCACGTTGCGCCATGGGGTCTGCGGGCCTACCCGCAAGCCTACCCCCCCTTTCAGAGTTCACCCCCCTACCTCAGTCACTTCCCTGTTGCCAGGCCCGGATGCGGCTCCTGGTGCTGGTGTGGCAGGTCGCGTTGGGCTGGCAGCATAAAGGGGGCAGCGTGCGGGGTCAGGGTTTTTCCGGCGGTGCCTTGTCCCGTGGGTCGGGTCTCTCGCTGGCGAGGGCGCGCCCGTCCCTCCCCCTGTCACCTCTCTTTACCCGCATCGCTGGCCCTGCCTCTTCTCATCTCCGGCCCCGCCTCCCGGCTCCAGCTGATTGCCACGGCGTTCTTGGCGCAAGGGGCGGGGTCCCATTCACCGCTCCAAGCTCCGTCCTCCCTTCCAGCTGGCTGCTCCTCTCCTCCGCTCCCACAGCGCTCATCCATAGGGCTTGGAATCAACCACACTGTCTCATCCTTCAGGACCCTCATCTTCTCTTGTAACTAAACTAAATGCATGCATCTGCAACTCCTCAGTTTCATGAATGTATCCCTGTCTCCTTATGTAGAAGGACTGAAAATGTATATTTTATACCTGATTAGCTTACCTTAAACCAAGTATGTGAGGAGTGCTGCAATGGAAGTGTCAATTGGGGTGAGTGGTGGTGGCCTCCTGGAGGTCTAGGTCAGCCAGTCAGGTGCACGGTAGAGCTGAAACAAGAATTTCAACTTCTCTTGAGAAATACCAAGAAAAGGGTAGACCTTTGTTGGGGAATAGACCTGTCTCTATAATATCAAGTGTGCAGCACCTGGCATGTTGAGGCACTATATAAACAAAAACTATGAACAAAGAAGAAGAAAAAGAATATACATGTTATTGCAATAACTGTTTTCAGCATTCACTTGGGAGCAAGCAGAAATGTGTAACAAGTTGCAGTTTCATAATACACTACTCTTGTGATGGCAAAATATATTTTAATTGGAAAAAAAATCATTTAGGTCATCTTCTCCATTCCTCTAAAAGTGTGCTAAACAATAAGCTGTGCCTGAAACCCACCTGCCTAAGCAGGTTTTATGCTGATAGAATTAAACGTGGACAACCACAAACATAAAAGGCCAATGAAAGATTTATTTATTTATTTATGTAATGATTTCTACCCCACCCCATCCAGCCTCATGGCAGTTCGGGACAGCTTACATAATTTAAAGTAGATAAAAATGTATAAAAATGGGGGGGGGGGTTTACAAAGACAATACATACAGTAAAAACAGATAAGACCCACTGGCTAAAAATCTCATCCCGCATCCCTTTACCCCCCTCCCCCAAAGGCCTGGACAAACAGCCAGGTCTTACAGGCCCAGCAAAAGTCCTAAAAGCTGGGAGCCAGGTGAGCATCCACTGGGTGGGAATTCCACAGCTGCGGTGTGACCATCGAGAACACTCTCTCCATCATGCCCCCCCAGTTTACCTTGGGATCCTCCAAGAAGTAGCCCCCGGTGGATTGCAGAGATCATTCCAGGACCCTGGAAGTGAGGCAGTCTCTCAGGTAGAAGGGGTCTAGGCCATGTAGGACTATAAAAGTCAACACCAGCAACTTGAATAGGGCCCAAAATGCTATAAGCAGCCAGTGCAGAGCCTGTAACACTGGTGTAATGTGTTCCCTATGGCACGTTCCCGTCAGGAGACAGACCACAGCATTTTGCACCAACTGCAGCTTCTGAACCCTCACCAAGGGCAGTCCCATGTAGAACGCGCTGCAGTAATCCAACCTAGAGGTGATGAACGTATGGATGATGATGGCCAGGTCAGAGTTTGAGACATATGGCTGGGTCCTATGCAGAAGATGTAATTGGCGAAAGGCTCCCATTACCACTGCCTCCACCTGACAATCCAGGCAGAGGCTGGAGTTCCACAGGACTCCTCAACTCTGCAACTGTGGGGCCAGTGGGGGACGGATCCCCTCCCCAAGTGAGGCCATTACCTCAGCTGCCCTACCCACCAACATCACCTTCGTCTTATCAGGGTTCAGCCTCATTCTGCTCAGCCTCATCCAGTCGCTCACTGCTGTCAGGCACTGGGAAAGCACCCGAGACTACAGGACCTGGGTCTGCTGGAAAAAAGAGGAATAGATGGATGTCATCAGCATACTAGTGGCAACCCACACCAAACTATCTCACAACCTCACCCAGGGGTTGAATATAAATTAATATTATTATTATTAACAAACATTTATATAGCACCAGCAGTGTAACTGGCACTTTACAAAGTAATAAAATAGACACGGTCCCTGCCCCTAGGGCTTACAATCTGAGAGACAGGAGCTGGGGGAGAGACTTAGGAAGGGGAACAGAGGGAGAGACAAGGGGTCTAACATTCATGAAGATGCGAGGTCTCAAGTGCA
>QEPC01014125.1:101529-123627 GCA_003113815.1 Sphenodon punctatus | reverse complement strand
CCCCCCCGCCCGCCTCTCATGCCACGCTGTCTGCCCACCTACCCAGGTTGCTGCCACCAAGCTCAAAGCCTGCCACAGCTTGCCTGCCTGTCTCTCATGCCACGCTGTCTGCCCGCCCACCCAGGTTGCTGCCACCAAACTCAAAGCCTGACCCATCCCACCTGCCTGCCTTTCATGCCACACTGCCAGCCTGCCTGCCCTGGCAAACAATGTCTTCTGCTGCTGCCAATGTCGCCTACCTACGCCTATGCTGTGTCTGTGCCAAGGGTTCTGTACCTTGGCAACCCACTGTCTGCTGCTGCCAATGTCCCCACTGCCCATATGCTGTCTGTGCCAAGGGTTCTGTACCCTGACCACCCATTGTCTGCTGCTAATGCAAATGGCCCCCAGGCCTATGTGCTGTCTGTGCCAAAGTTTCTTTACCCTGACAACCAATGTCTGCTGTTGCTTCTAGTGCCAATGGACCCCAGGCCTTTATGCCATCTGTGCCAAGGGTTCTGTACCCCAGGTTGCCGCCAAGCATTCCTGCCATGCCGTTTCTTCACATGGGCAATGAGCCCCAATGTGGTCAACTCACACTGCAGCCTGAACTGTTTATGGCAGGTCTAAAGAGCATAAAAAGATAGAAATATAAGAAGTGCCATACTGTGTCAGACGAATGGTCTGTCAAGCCCTGCTTGCATTCTGTCTCCAAAAGTGGGTGGACTGTGTGGCCAATCTCTGTCTGCAGGGGACTTCCATTCCTAACTGGTCATAGGGCAATCCAGTCCCTGTTGTTCCATCCCCCAGGCCTTACCTTGAAGATGGCGATTCCGTCACCCTTCTCATAAAACTGCCAGACATTGGACCTTGTCCGCTGACTGTCTGGGGGTGGCACTGGCAACATCCACCTGGGTCTCCTGTGTGGCATGGCACCAGCATTGGCATCTGATTCCTCTCTGAAACAGGAACACATAAACAACATCTAAGTAATATCATGCATTTATGATGATGCCTCTAGTCCTCCTTCCTTGGGGTCCTAGGGATGGCAACGGGAGATGGTGACCCTGGCTGGCATGTGCAAATACTGCCCTCCTTGGGGTGCTAGGAATGGCAACTTGAAAGACCCTGGCTGGGACGTGCAAATCCTGCCCTTCTTTGGGTGCTAGGGATGGCAAATGGAGAGACCCTGGCTGGCATGTGCAAATCCTGCCCTTCTTTGGGTGCTAGGGATGGCAATGGAGGGACCCTGGCTGGCATGTGAAAATCCCACCCTCCTTGGGGTGCTAGGGGATGCTAGGGATGGCAAATGGAGATACCCTGCCTGGTAAGTGCAAATCCTGCCCTTATTTGGGGGTGCATAGGGATGGCAACATGAGAGTGGAGACCCTTGCTAGCCTGGCACATGTTTAGGTGGGGGTGCTGCTTGTGCCTGACTGATGGAAGAGCCCCCCACACTACAGTACCGCTCTGTGGCAGACATCTGCTGATGCCCACTGTTTGTGCCTGACTGATTCCCACCACCCACCAGCACGCCAGTGAACTCGCTCTAACAAATAGAGCCTTTCTTGTCCTCAAAGTAAAAACAAAGTTTACAAACCTGGCAACGTCTTCTTTGCCCGCCACTTGTTCCTCATCAGAAGAGCTGGCCACCACCACTGAAGGTCCAGCAACCTCCTCTTCCTGCTCCTCCTCCTTGTCCAAGAGCACCACGTTGGTCCACAGCCATTGCATTAAGACAGCAGTATTTTTTTTTTATTTTATTTTTTTTAAACAAGCAGCCAAACAAAACACACAGTCACCCACCCACCACACCAACCAGCCAAAACAACACAGCCAAACCAAACACAAACAGCCAAAACACACGAACTAAACAGCCAGCCAGCCAGGCAAACACACTCTCTCTCACCACACAGCTCCGTACGCACTTGAATTTCCGGTTTCTGATGCGATCATGGGATCTCGTGATACCTTTTTGCAAACATCCAAACCGAACCGAACATGACTGAACCGAATGGCCGAACTTGAACTCTGAGAACAACCCAAATGCCCAAACCAAATGCCTTAACCGAGTCAAACCGAACGGCCGAACCCAAACCAAAATCTATTCGCACATCCCTAGTGTGAACAACTTATGTTTTTCTTTCTCACTTGGAAACAATTATTGCATTTTCCTAATTAAGATTGATGTGTCTTGTGTCTAAGGGTTGGTTGAAGCCAAATATTGAGCTGCTGACCTAGAATAGCAAGTAGATGTTCTGTGGTGAGCAGCTGAATATTTGGCCTCTAGCTTGGTATGATCTGTGCTAGTTGCAAGGCATGCTGCAAGGGATGTACTGCTGGTTTCCCTCCTCTAGGGATGGGCGAATGCAGTTTGGAAGTTTGGAGTTCGGCCCAAACTCAAACTGTTCGGATGAACGAATTCGAACACAAACGCAAACAAACTGAACACCAAACGGCGAAATGACCGAACAGTTCGGTAAGTTCAGATCGCGTTCGGATGAGTTCGGGTGGCAAAAAAAGGTTCACTGAAAGGTCAAACATGACAGGGAGGTGTAGTCACTGAGGAGCAGACTTCCAGGCACCAGGGGTGGAGAGAGGCTTGCAAGAAACGAAACTAATTATCTGCCCCCCCTTCCCAACACCTTCTGATCTAGTCACTGTTCCTGAATAGCAGGCATTGAGTAGGATTTTTAGATTGCTTTAAGTTTCATTTCAGTTTTGTACTGAAATGAAACTTAAACCTGGAACTGAAACCTTTGAAAATGTTATGCATTTCACTGTACAGACTCGTTGAGAATGTATGTATTTCTCTACAGACTCCTCTTCTGTTTGTGATTCCACCCCCATCCCAGATATATGGTATGTGTGTGTGTGTGTGTGTGTGTATGTATATATATATATATATATATATATATATATATATATATATATATATATATATATATATATGGAATGGGGGAGATAGATAGATAGATGTAGAGAGTTGTAGGAGTTAGCTTAGTGATAGAGATAGCATTAGTGATTTAGTTTTAGTGTTCGTAGGAGTAGGCCTGTGTACTTATTAGATAATCCATTTAGTTCATAGCATTTAGAATAGTTACTAGCAGTTAGATTTAGTGTAGATAGATATATATAATATTAGATTAAAAAAATAAATAAAAAACCCCATATAAAAACAAAAAAACCAAATAAAAAACAAAAGAAAACCATATAAAACCCAATAAAAGACCAAAAAAACATATAAAAAACAAAAAAACACCTATAACAACATTTCCTGAATGGCCGAACCGAACAGCCGAACAGCCTAACCGAATGGCCTGTTCGGACGACCGAACCGAACAGCCGAACCCAAACTCGGCGAACAAACCGAATGAACCGAACGAATGAACCGAACGCATCCAAACTGAACGGCTGAACCGAACGAAACGAATGCAGCTGAACCGAACGGCCGAACCTGAACAGCGATCTGTTCACCCATCCCTGCCCTCCTCTGCTCTCCCAAGCCCAAAGCATGTCTAAAAAAAGACAGTGGCTATTTTGTGGAGTTGGAGCCCCCACAAAATGGTTTGTTGAAGTCAGTGGTATTCCCTTTCTTTGCTGTTTTCCAGCCTAAACTGTCTGTTGTCTCTGTGTTCAGTGGGGGGACCTAGGGGCTTTAATGGGAAAGGTTTCCAGTCTTTGCTGAAATATTTTCTGCATTTGAAAATGGCCCTGCCCTGCCCTTTTGAAGTCTGGGCATGGGATATTACAGGCTTGTCTGTGAGAAGGCCATGCCCCAGGTTGGTTCACTAATTAGTAATTGTTGCAGGAAGGTTCACTGTAGCAGCTCAGACACCTTTTACATTGCAGCAGAACCGTGTGTAGCATATTTTCTGTTTTGGGATCTCCATGCTGCTGTTTTCATGATGTGCAGTGCTAAGGACTTCACATAAAACTGTTGGGTCAATTGCCTAAGGATTTCTGGTTTGTTTTGCTTGCTCTGTGATTGCATGATGCATTGCTGCTTTCCTTCTCCTCCCAAGCATGAGTAGAGAGGCCATTTTTTGAATTTGTGGGCCCACTGGTAATGACTACTCTTGTTTAAAATGGTTTCTTTGCGGTTTCACTGCTGCCCTCTGATAATGAAAATTCAAATCTAACAGCTGACCTAAATCTCTCTGAGTGTCCCCCCTGGAATCCCACAGAGGAGACAGAAGGTCAAGACCTTATTGGTATGCTGCCCCTGAAAAAGGCTCCCGGGGAGGATGGGATTCCAGCAGAGGTTTTTAGAAATAATATAGATCAATGGATGCCAGTGATTACAAGACTATTCAACAGTATAAATGCTACGGGGAATTTTCTGGTTGGATGGAATAACAGCATAATCATTCCCATTTATAAAAAGGGCCCTAGAAATGATCCGGCAAATTACAGGCCCATCAGTTTGTTGGATGTGATGGCAAACTTATACAGTAAATATTTATTGGCCAAATTGGAGGGTTGGGCAGAAAAAGAAAATATCTTTTACGAGGAGCAGGTGGGATTTCAAGCAGGTCGTGCTGCCATTGACCACTGTTATATTCTAGAACATCTGGTCAATAAATACTCTCGAACTACGAAGGGCGGCCTCTTTGTGACCTTTGTTGATCTCAAATCAGCTTTTGATTTGATTGACCATGAACGGCTTTGGGTAAAGCTGGTATCCCTAAACCTGGACAGACGGCTCCTTTTTTTGATCAAGGGGCTATATAGTCACAATCATATGAGAGTCCGCAGGTCCAATGAGGGGCATCCAACGGATGCCATTCCAGTCCAGCTAGGAGCTAAACAGGGATGCGTTTTAGCACCTTTCCTGTTTAAGGTCTATATAAATGATATCGTAGATATTTTTTAAAATGAACCATTTTTTGCCCCCCAAATAGGCAACAGAGCTCTGGCTTTGCTTCCTTATGCAGATGATATGGCGTTGTTATCTATCGCTGAACTTGGAATGAGAAGGGTTTTAGAGATCTTAGGCTCTTACTGTAGGTGCGAAAGACTCAAAATTAATTACGACAAGAAAAAGGTTGTGGCTTTCGCTAGAAAAACCCGTACTCGGAATTGGTATTTAGATGAATTTTAAAAAGCTCAGATCCCTTTCTATAGATATATGGGCTTGTGTTTTGCTGCTTCTGGTTCCTGGTCGCACCATGTGGCAGCTGCCAAGCTGAAAGCCCGACAAACTGCAGGGGGAATTGTTACGTTTTGGGCTACCGGGGGGTGGGGATGATCAAACCAACTATCTTTGTGTTAGCTCATAAGCTTATTCCACAAATGCTTTATGGAGCAGAGATATGGGGCTTTGAGGCCTCTGCATTGGGAACAGTACAAAACAAGGTGCTCAGGCGGTTTTTGGGAGTCCCAATCCATACCCCGGTTGCCTTTCTAAGGGCAGAGACAGGGGTTGTTTCTGTTGCATGCCAAGCTCGGGTGGTCATTAGTAACTTTTGGATGAGATTGTTGTTTATGCCAAGGATAGCCTTACCTTTGCCTGTTGGGAGGAGCAAGGAGATTTGGGTATTAGTCAAACATGAAGATCTCGGTTGGTTCTCCCCCTTAGAGACATTGGGTTTTCATTGAAGGCCCTGGAGCGTCTCCCCAGGGATTCCTTGAAAAGTTTACTGAAGTCACGAATATTAGATATTGGTAAGCAACAAGATATGGCCTTAGTGGCAGAGTCAGGGATTGCTCTTTACTATGGGAGATCTAAATTGGTGCACCAACTGGAGCAATATCTGGTCTGCATGTCGAACTTTGTCCTAAGACAGGTGCTTACTTTTGTTAGATTCCAGTTAATGCCTTCTAAGGTACTAGAAGGTCGACAAAGTGGTGTGTCTTATTATCAGAGATTATGTGACTGTGCGTGTGAGGTTGAGGATTTAATTCATTATTTGTTTGAATGTGCAGCCTTGGCTGATATTTGCCATCAATATAGAGGCTTGCTTGAGTTGAAGGCCCCATGGCATATCTGGGAACAAAGATTAAAATATATCTTGGCAAATAACAAAGAAAGAGAGACGTATAGGGCAGCAAACTTTTTATTGTTGCTAGCCAAAAGGAGGGCTTGGACCCAAAATGAGCAGTATAGATAGACTGATGCGGAAGGCACTAGCAGATATTGGCTAAGTGGTAGGATCTTAGATGAATTTGGGTGGTTCATTTTAGTTTTACTGTTTGTTACTTTTTGGGAAATTGTATTATACTGACCTAAATTGAATTTTGTAACGTGTATGTATAATTGTATCAACCATCTGGTTGTATCAATAAAGGATTTATACTAGTTTGAATTTGGTTTATTCAGCCCCACGTGTTTGCTTGCTATACAGGCCTGCAACTGGCCAGACTTTTTTTTAAAAGGGCTGGTTTGCTTGAACAGGCATTTGGATTTGGGGGATAGGGTGTAACTACTAGGGATGCGGGTCTGGATGGACCTGGTTTGCTTGCAGTGCAGCCCTGAAACTGGCCAGACTTTTAAAAAAGGGCCTGTTTGCATGAACAGGCATTTGGCTTTTGGGGATAGGGTGCAGCTACTATGGCTGGTCGCGCTGGGCCTGGTTTGCTTGTAATGCAGCCCTGCAACTGGCCAGACTTTTTAAAAAGGGCCTGTTTGCTTGGACAGGCGTTTGGGTGTCTGGGCACTGGGAGCCTACCCTAGAAAACTACAGAAAGCCAAGAAGAGCATGAAAATTAAGAGGGTTCTGGATAATGGTAAGTGATGGAATGTGGATAATGGTAAGTGCTGGAATGGGGATTTGGGTGAGAGGTCCACAAAGAGCAAAATTTAAAATGTCATTCAAAATGCAAACATCTAAAGTAATTTGCTTCTTTTTTCTATCCAGTTTGTCTGAGATCTGGCATGATTCCACACCTCGTTGTTTTCCTTGTCAACACGGGAGAAAGTAGGTAGGAGCATGGCAGAAGAGAAGGCTGCAGACAACAAGGAAACCCTTTCTCTCTATCTCCCACTGAACCCATCTCTTCCCCTTCCTCTTCTCATGCTCCAAAACCAACCCCTTTTCCTCCTACCACTTTTCTGTCCTGTCCTTCTCTTCCCTTTCATTCTCTTCTGATTTGGCTTGTCGCAGGACAGAGAGCTAACTCAGTCCTCCCAGTTCTCTAAGCCAGAAGGAAGGCTTGTCCAAAAGCCTACACCTTCAGAAGACTACAGGTGGCCAAGGATGCCATGAAAATCAAGGATTCGAGGGTTCAGGATAAAGGTAGGTGATGGCAACGTAATCTATATTTTTAACCTACTATGGTTAATTTGGACCCGGTGGAAAAGAGAGTGGACGGGAACCCAGTAAGAGGACTCTCTATCCTCCAGTGGCAGTGCTTCACACAGCAGTATCCCCAGTGTTAAGTAATGTAATGTCCATCCAATGTTAACCCTGGGAACTCCTTGCTGCTGGGTTATGCCACGACACTGGCCTACCATTGCCCTGGCTCTGCCCCTAGGCCCACCCACTGCCCCAACAGCCTCCAAACCAGTACACACTACTGGTGTACCATGTTCATACTCATAATGTGCAAAATGGCTTCCACAGCTGTTCTACGCATGTGCAGCCCTCTTCCAAAATGGCATCAACAATATTTCTGCCATTTTGGGAAAAGGCAGCTATTTTGCACATGTGCATTGCCCTGATGAATGCAGTACATATTAAGCAGTACACAGTAAATCAGTATACAGTACATCATGGTAAATGGTAAACTGAGAAAAAATCTCGACTGAGAAAATATAGAGAACTGGGGGTTTTCTCGATTCTTGAGTCTCACTACAATGAGTCGAACTGTGATTCTCTGTGAGAATAAAGAAAAAAATCAAGATCAAGCTACAGCCTTACTCTATCCTGAGTGATGTGTGCCATAGCATTATGCTAATTGAGGATGAAAATGTAACGAAGAAAAAGAGCAATGCCATGAAAGCTGTTTTTTCAACTTGGTATATTGCTAGAAATCGATATCCTGAGGAAATAGTTCATAAGTCATATGGTCTTCAGACACATAGAAATTTGACAAAATTTAATTTATTGACATGAGAAGTTCTAATGACTTGAAAACTACTCATATTGATGACTGTGTAAGATCAAGGTCTTCATCTGGAGCTTCATGGAAGCAGTGAAAAATTATATTTATAAAAATCATTTAATTCTTTTCTCCACAACCTGCCATTTTTTGTGGGGAGGGAGAAAGAAAAAAACAAAACAGAAAATGGCTGGTCAAAATTTAAAAAAAGAAATTGAAGCCAATTTCATTTGTCGGCACATCCGAAATGAAACAAGGACAACCATGATGGGTTTAAAAGGCCACACTCTTTATTCAAATTGGAATTAGGCATGGTGGGGGTAACTGCCCACAGGCAATTCAGATCCAGTGCAAACTTCTATAATTGGGTACATAACAAACCCAACAAAGGGGAGGCTGGGATGTACCCTCCATAACCTCCCTTTAACTGCCTAACACAAACGTCTCCCCTCTGGCATTGGCTAACAGCCGCCTCCAGAGGGGACGAAGTCCTTCCGAACCTGAGCCAAGGCTTTAAGTTACTGCCAGCTTGGGGACCGCTCATATCCCTTCCTGCCTTTGCCAGTAACTCACCTTGGGAGGTTAACCCTGTTGCTGGCCGTTCCCAGCCTATGCCCCAGGTGTTCTCCCCACATCTCTTAGGGGGATGCCTCTTTTACTACTTATTCTTACCAACTTGTTACAGCACTGGACCCCTGCCACGAAGGGACCGCCACTGCTTCAGTGGACGAGCCCGGCCCCCACCCTGCTCAACCCCCATTAACGTATAACCTCTAATAACTTAGCCTTCAACGTTGCCAAATAACAATCATCCCCCACTTGTGATAGGTGAACCCCATCACCCCGGAAATTCTCCGGCATTCTGTGTGTGATCCCCACATGGGACACTCGGTGGCCACGCCGGAGGGAGATCCACCTCCCGATCTCCCTGTTGACATTCCGCCGAGCTTTAGCCACTTTTCCTGGGTGGATAGCCTTGTCCCAGCGCAATCGCGCCACCCAGTCAGTCCACACTACCACCACCCTGGGGGAAATTTTGTCCAGCTCCATAATATCCAATTTAATTTGAACCATTAAACCTAAACCCTTACTCGTGGTTAAATCGTTTTCACCCAGATGGATTACCACCACATCTGGTGTGTTCCCTCGCGTGTTGGCCCTGCAGGTGGGGAGCAGCTGGTGCCACCGCATTCCGCTGCGTCCCATCCATAGAATTACTGCTCGTGCTGACATTCCGAGCTGGCTTCCCCAAGAGGACTGTGCGGCTGCCTTTCCTGCCCATCGTACCAGACTGTGGCTGATAATCCAAATGTCACTCCTACTGTGATGCCGCCCAGGACCTAAATGTACAACATCAAACACATCATTGTGAGAAACCGCGTACGTACGACTTGTGCACCCATGACTTCCACCGCCCAACCTCTCTCACTTGCTGTTCCGAACAGCCCGCTTGGGCTGCAAAGGAAGCTGCACCGATCCTAAATGAATGGGACCCGTAATCTAATGGTGGTAATCCTAAATAACCCAAAGCCTTTCTAAGCACTCCCATAAATTGGTGACGACTAACCAAACTCCCATTCTTATGCTGAAACAACGTCCCTCCCATTTCAGGGAGAACCGCCATATATCTCTGATATGCGGCTACTGGACAAAGTTCAGGTGCCCCAGCCTGATTCAGGCGAACCACTCGACCTCTGCACTGCTGGTCATTTTTGGACCACCTCAAGTGAACCCAGAGTGTGATTCCCCTTACCTGCACATCATGGAAGGACAAAGCCCTATCTGTGGTGTCCCTTGCTGACTCTGCCACCAATTCGCTAACATGAAATGCCCCAAAGAACACCAATTTGAATAAGGCCCCAAACAGAACTACCTCAAAACTGTTAAAACAGATGGCTGAGAGGGCCAAACACAACCTTACTAACAACGAGGGGGCAATGGGCTTCCTAGTGTCAGTCTCCCTTGGGGTCTCCCTCACCCAGCCTTGCAGCATTCTGCGGGCAAAGAAGCCCTGATCCGGCAGGGGGTGCCCTGCCAGGCAACTGACGAACCCCAATGCTGATAGCATCCCAGCGATGGTCCCCACCGCAGAGCCAGCCCTCCTAAGGGCCATGGCAAACTGTAATATCTGCCCCTCAGGGATAGGGAACTGCAAAGCCAACCTTGATGACACCTAAACCGTTGGAATTCTTCGAACGCCCTCTGATACGAAGCCTGCGTCCGCGCCTCAAGGGATCCCTGAATAATCTTGTACAGGTCTAGGATCCAAGGATCCACAGTGCCTGCGGGGGGAGGGGGGTCCGGTGTTGCTCTGGCTCCCGGAACCAAGGAGCGAAATCACTCCATCTGGAAGTGAGAAAGGGCATCGGCTGCGCTGTTATTCACCGCCACATACAAAATGTTGTGCCTCAAGCACTCCCGGACAAATGCCCTGACTAGCCTCATCACCCTTGGGGAACGCAATGACATGGAGTTGATCACATGGACAACTGCCATGTTATTGCACCAAAAAATTATGGCGCTATTCGCCAACTCCTTTCCCCATAGCAACACTGCGACCACTAGCGAAAAAAGTTCTAAAAAGGTCAGATCCCACGACACCCCACTCTCTTGCCACTCCTGTGGCCACGGGGCTGCACACCACCGTTGTTGGAAGAAGACCCCAAAACCGTACCCACCGGCTGCATCTGAATGTACCTGCAGCTCGGCTTCCAGCAACAGATCCTCTCTCCAAGAACTAGCTCCATTATATTCCTCTAAAAATTCTGCCCATGTCTGCAAATCCTCCCTCATATCCCTGGTCACCCTTACGTGATAATGCGGCTTCAATTCCCTTCTGAGCTTCCTATAAAGCTGTAACAAGAAGGCTCTGCCCGGCACCACCACCCGACACGCAAAGCTAAGACTACCTACCAATGACTGCAATTCCCTCACTGTGATCTTTGACACTGCCAGGCATGCCGCCAACTTTTTCCTGAGCGATGCAAGCTTGGTCTGGGGGAGACGCGATAAACCCTGAACAGTGTCCATCTCTATGCCCAAATACGTCAGGGTCGTTGCTGGACCTTCTGCTTTTTCTGGGGCCTGAGGAATGCCTAGGTCATCTGCCACCTTCCCAAATGTTTCCATCAGCTCACGACACTGACACGGCCCCGAACGGCTGATGAACAGGAAATCGTCCAAATATTTCCTGACATCTCCCCCCGATGCTTCCCACTTTACCACCCATTCTACCAGCGAGCTAAAATACTCAAAGGCAGAGCAGGAAATTGAGCAACCCATGGGCATTGCACAGTCAAAATAGAACCGTCCGTCCACATGGAAACCCAAAAGATCAAAGCTGTCGGGGTGAACAGGGAGCAGGGAGCAACCAGAAAGCCGATTTAATGTCACACTTCCCAAGAAGTGCTCCCTCCCCGGCTCCCTTCACCACTTGCTCAGCATCGTCAAAGGGGACGTATTGCACAGACATGAGCTCACCAGGTATCGCATCGTTCACTGACTTCCCGGGTGGATAAGACAGGTGGTGAATCAATCTAAATTCACCAGTTGCCTTTTTTGGCACGAGGCCCAAGGGGGAAACTATAAAGTTCTCAAATGGGGGAAAAAGAAAGGGGCCTCGAACCCTGCCTTCCCTTACCACTTTTCCCTAAGGATATGTTCCATACCTACAATGGACTTTAAATTGCGAGGAATATTATCTGACTCCACCTTCCCTGTGGGTTTCCTAAACCCGTAATGAAAACCATTAACTATATACAACACCTCTGGTCTATCTGGGTGCCCCTCAATGCTCTCTCCAACGTGTCCACTCTAACCAGGGTTGGAGCCCTTTGGTACATTTCCCCCTTGGCCACCTGTCTGCCCCCCTTTTCCCTGAGGGGGAAAGCCAGGCCGTGGCTTACTCCCTCCTTGTCGAGCTTTTGAACAAGCTGTGGTGGCGGGGTGTCCTCTGCAAACCCCGCATGCGTGCCTATATCTGCATGAGGTACGCCCGCACCTCCCATTGTGGGCAAATTCGTAGCACCCCAGTGCCGTGGAAGCTTGGGCCTTCCGGCCCTCACTCCAAAAGGGGTCGTTATATGGTGCCACTCCCCCTTTCATTAACACGTGCCCTGTGTCAGTCCTTGTTCCGCTAGCCGTGCCCGTCATGCTATCTAGCCACAAGTCAATAGCATGGACATCCCAGCGGAGCCCAGGCATATAAGTAGCCCTATGCCTGAATGCTTCATCATACCTAAGCCAGGCTCCCGAAGGGTCTGTGTCATAAGCACGGTGAATAATATTGGCATATTTCATCATAGCATAAACCCTATCTGGATAGGCCTGTGCTATGACCCCCTGGTAGACCGCAAACGCTAGGGTCCAATTGACCCAGTTGTGGTCTACCTTCACCCACTTGAATTTCTCCTTTTCCTTCTCGTTCTCCTTCTCTGACCGGTCAGGCAATAGGTCTGTAAACATCAGAGAAAAAATATCCAAGTACTCCCCCTTCCATATTTTTTCTCTCGCCGTCTGTGACAGATGCGCGCCCAATGGGGTGGATACATCACCGTACCCTCCCCCAAGTGGGGGGAGTGGTCGACCCACTGGATATCCCCAGCCCAGCCCTGCTGGGGCCGAGCCCACACTTGCAAAGCCTGACTCCCGTAGGGGCCTACTGCTGGCCCAACACCACTGCTGCCTGCTGGGGGGAACCCCTGCTGTCCAGGGGCTGGAAACCATGCCCCATTCCACCAGTCAGGGGGGCTCTGACATACTTGTCCCAGCCTGCCCTGTTCCTATCTCAACTGCTTGGATTGACAGGGCTCCGATGACTCCCAACCCCCAAGCCTGGGTTCGGCCCCCAATCCCTGGGGCCCAAGGCCCGGTACCCGGTATCCCAGTCCCTAATCCAGCTATGGGAATGACTTGAGGTCCAGTGACACCATCCCCCAAGGCCACATACCTGTCTGAGAAATGTCTGCTGCTGCAGACGGTGGCTGGTACATTTGCACCATTGCCTGAAGTCCCCTCTCGAGATATGCTATCCTCTCCAAAGTCTCCTACACTCCTGCTGCTGCCGGGTCATCTCCTGCCCTTCCTGGCACCTGGTTATCCAACCTGTCACCTGGTAAAAGAGAACCCCCGCCCCCTCCGAGCTGCCTGTCGGCAGCAAGGCGGGGTTTGCCCCAGCCGCAGCGCTCCCTGGCTCATCCACCTCATGGTCACCTCTCCTAGCTCTCTGAGGTGACGGAGACTCACCCCTGTATCTAACCGGACGGCCGGCTGCACGTCTCCCCCCCCACCTAGGAGGAGTGATCTCCCCCCCTGAAGTGGGGGGGTAAGGCATTTCCAGTAACTGGCTTCTCTGCCCTACTCCCTGCCCCCATTGAGGCATACTTCCCCCAGCTAAAATTCCATCAGCAGCTGAAAAAGCCCATGGCTGCCCCTGGGCCATGGATGGACCCACTCCAAACACAGGAGGAAAGGCGCTAGGAGTGCCCCCACCCCCGGCATCTGCATAAGGGGGTGCTGTACCCTCCAAACTCCTGTGGAGGCTGGGAACTAGACTGCATGCCAACCCCCCTCGCCAGTGTCATCGCATTGAGCCTTGTATACAGGAACCCACCCCCTGGGAGGGTGACGCCACCCACCGACTGGTGCTGTGAACTTACTTGTCCCATGATCCCTGGGGGCAGGGGCCCCCCACACATTGTTGGGGGAGCTCCTACCCCCCCAATCCATACAGGCACCATCTGGTTACCCATGCTCGCTCCATTATATCCCACTGAGGCATGACCCTGGGGGTTGGACAAGCCCCCCCCCTGCTGCCCATGCTGAGCCTGTGGCTGTCCCTGATGAGAAACCTCCCTGCAGTGGAATCCCCATTGTCACCCCAAGGGGCTGTACTCCACTCTCACTCCCACATGGCCATCCCCCCAGGCCCAGTAATCCTGCTCCTCCAGGGGGCCCAAATGTACCCCCCTGCCTGGCTGCCATGCCTCTCATGAGAGCCTCGCAGCCAGCCAGCCTATCCTGCATAGCCCCAAGCACCAGTGGTGCCGATTCCCATTCCGCCACTGCTCCTGCACTCCCCTGGCCCAATACTTGTTCCACCTCATTGACTTGAGCCTCCTGCTGCTCCTCGTCCATCTGCCTTGCCTTCTTCTTGGGATTTTTGGCCTTTGTGTGGCCCATCATGCAGCCAAACTCTCCGCTGCCCCTGGAAACAACTCACAAAAAACTCTCAGGCTAAGGCCTCTTCACTCCACTAAGCTTCCCGCAAAGGGAGCTCACGGCCCCACTGCTCGACACACTGCCCCTCTGTCTAAGGCCTATCTGGGGCCTAGTGAGGGCCTAGTAGAGGTCTTGCACAATTTTATAGGCCTCTTGCAGACCTAGTGTTCAAGTAATCCTAGTGGGGACTCAATTTCTAACCCAGTGCCATGCCCTGCAAAACCCGCTGAGGTCCCCTTATTCCTGGGGCCTAGCCGGGGCCTAGCAAGGCCACCCTACTTCCCGCAGGAAGCTCTAGAACTGCCCCTGGAATCAAGCCTGCTGGGGCCTAGCCGGGGCCCAATGAGACCACTCTCCTCGTGCCAGGCGCACAAGGCCCGCCCCAGGCAATCCAGCACAATAGGGGCCTAACCGGGACCTATTGAGGCCACTCTATTTCCCTTCAGGGAGCTCCAGACTCTTCCCAACCTGAAAAGGAACCCAGTGCAAAGAACTGTGGACCCAGTGGGTCCCGAACCAGTGCCCGAAGTGCTCCCTGCCAGGAAATGACCTTGCTGTTCCTCCTCCACCACCTCACACTGATGACCCTAACTGTAATACCCACTACCGGGAGGGGGGGGCTGTTCTCAGCCCCTTTGCTGGCGATTCCCATGAAGCACCCCCCACCTCTGCACCTGAGGCTCAGAAAAGTCAAGTACCATAAGTATAACCCCACTTGTTTACTGCCCCCTATTATGGACAATCCAGGGCCTTTCACAGGCATCGCAACCATACTGTCCCTCTGCTCCGCCCACCCCCACCTGGTTAACTGACCGGAGATGTTGATCCCAGAGGCTTGCCACTCTCTGCGGCGCTGAGAATGGCACCGAGCGAGACTGCGGGTGGGAAGGCTCCCTGCAAGGGGTGGGGACTCCACGCTTGCCCTTCATTGGCTGGCCCTATTGCCGGGCAGACCACACCCATGCCACTGAGAGATCCTCGCTGCGGCCCGGGCTGCATGGACCGGCGCTTTCCCTCTAGCGGCGCTACAAGCACCCTGGAGGGGAAAGAGTGCAGTCTGCTTACCTCCATCCCTTGCTCCACTTCCTAATGGAGCCCAACAAAATCCCCTGGTGGCCGCCTAATAAGGCGGGCCAAGGGCTCTTCACAAAAGAATTGTATTAACATTTAATTGTTATTGCCATGATTATAAAAATTTTTATTTTATCAAAATGCAATAGGAACTTTGTGTGAAAGTATTATTATAGAATGGTGTTAATGGTAGCGTATATGAGAATATGCAAAGTAAACTTGGAATACAATTATTTCCCCTCATTCAAGTGGATGGATTTGAACAAAATTTATTCTTTGTGGTCAAAAAGTTAATTTTTTTTTAAAATGTGCAAATCTAATTTTCATTTGTTACTCATCCATTTGCTTAATGATTCTTCTTTTAATTTGATCGGTAAACCTGGGTCAAGTAATACAATAGAGCCAAACTGTTGAATAATAAAGGAAGTGAAGTGTTGAATTTGGTGAAATTTGCAGATATCACATATTCAAGTTCAGGTATTTGTTTTATTCAATGTATACACAAATTTAATTTTCAAATACAAAATTGTATGTTTATTTCAGGTCTAGCTAAGGGACATTATAACATGTTACCAAAGTGGCTTCTTTCAGATATACGAGAAAGACAAATTCCTGAACAATGCCGCTCATTAAAAAAACAGAAAAACAAAGAACTTTACAAGTAAGTCTTTTTCATTAAAGTACTGTTAGGCAATTACATGAGTTTTTGATGAGTTTGATGAGTTTTTGTCCATATTTTTGTCCAGAGAAAAGCAGCGTTTAAAGTGTAGGGCATCCAAGACTGCTGCATTTACTGTAAAATAGATATAGCTATTATATATAATTAATGGTTCTGTGTGAGAGGCAAAATATTGTTCAGTGATTAATATATTTATTGTACTCCTTTTGCAAATTTCTTAAGCGCTTTGAAATATTTGCAGCTGTATTAATTGTACAGGCAAGGAACTCTAAAAAAAATAAAAATAAAGAAAAGAAGAATTTCCTCTTGGAAGGATGAAAAAAAATGAAGCTTTTCAATTATTTATATACAAGCATTCACATTTTTAAAAGGAAAGAAGTAAAAGACATCACAGCTGCACTACAAAGAGAAAATATTAAATATCAATGGGTTTGTCCTTTTAAACTCATGTTTACTCACTGTACAACAGGGAAGACTGCACCATTAAATGAAGGAAAGAAGTAGGAAAAAGTCTAGAACAACAGGAGCAAGCACTGGGGGAAAAAAAATCAAACACAATTACAGAAAAAAATCCTTAATAAGGTATATCTGGTTCAGTTATCTTCTTCAGCCTTGTGCAAGAAAAGACCCCACTTGGGAAGCACCAGTGGCAGTGAAATGCTGAAGCCATTTGGAAGTTGTGTCGGATATCCTTGCACAGGATTCCACAATAATTCAGTTTCCCAATAGAGAATGTAAAGGTATATGCCTTTTCAGTAAAGTCCAGAGTATGGGTTGGACTTGTTGCTGTAGAGCGTGAATTCATGAGGAAGGTACAGCCCAGCCATCTGATTATATAGGCAGGGTCAGGCCCAAAGTATGATCTAGGTAAGTAATTTCATGGTATGACCCTTGAGGAGGTTGCAGCCCTGCCACCCTAATGACTAAGTGTTCACAGCTGGAGCAAAGGAGACAGCTACTGGTCCCCAAGAGGAAATAGGAAGCAAATTGTTGTGTGAATGTTTTGAGTGACTGGTTTTTAGGGATGTGCGAACAGAAACAAGTTTGGAAATTTAGTTCAGTTCGAAAATTGAGTTCGGTTCGATAGTTCAGTTTGGTCGACCGAAGTATTCGAGGTTGATCGAATTCTGAACTTCCAAACTGAGTTTGTACATTTGAAACCGGGTTTTTTGGCCTTCCGAACTGGTTTGGATTTGACCAAACAGTTCAGTTGAGTTCGGTTCAAAAGTTAGGTTTGGTCGACCGAACTATTTGATCAGCAAAAATCAGGATATAAAAGACAATTACAGCCCCCCCCCCCTTTTTGGAGATAAGCTAGCCTGGACACCTTCAGAGGCAGCTTGACAAAGACACACTCCATCCTAAAAGCACCAAGCTACTCTGAGTTTGGCCAACTCAGACGTATGCCTGTTTTGTAAGTATGAAAGGTGTACTAATTAGGAACATATTTTAGATTGATCAATTTATAATTTTATTAAAATCTGTTTAATAAAATTTGCCCGATTGGTTAGCTTTGTGTGCTTTGCATTCTTGCATGGTATTTTAAAATAATCTCGCTCAATAAGATCCCTGGGGACTGATTACCCTCAGAGGTCAGGGTATTTCTGAGATATTGTCAGTCAGACTGTCAATAGAGACGTTGTGAGTCATATTGCTTGTGTCCTTAACCTATTGGTGCCGTAACACGTTGGACAGACTGTCCATTTAAATATCCTGGAACTTGGGTCAAACTGGGAATTTGCCCTTAACAAAATTTGGCCTAACAAAATAAAATCCTGAGGAGAGCACTCAAGATAGTACCATGACTGAGAGGCACGGGATGAAACTGGAACTTTTGCTTAAGTTCCCCATAGGAATCTGATGGAAAACCTGGTCATTTACGCCCTAGCTCTGCATTAACATGGACAACTCTGGAGGAGACTAGATAGTGGGTAGGAGAACCAGACTGGAGGGTTTGGATGGAAGGAAGCCAATTATTGATTCAATATGACCTGAACATGGAGCTGTCTGAGGTGGGAAGGGCCCTGGTTGGGGATTTCCTCCTTTCCCCCTTAATGCCTGTATCTACCTTTATTGCTTGTAACCCACCATGAGCCAACTTTTTGTCAGATGGATGGGATGGGAAATTTAAGGGTGTTTTTAAATGAGCACGGCTTGAGGGGAGTCCATGGCCACTGAGTGGTATGATGTCAGAGCAGCCATGCACATCGAGTGAGTGGGGAGGAATTCTAATGGGTGGCTTCCAAGGTGACCACTGTGCCCATGCGGGCAGCCAACACACACTCTCACCACCAATGACCAGCCCCGCAAACAACTCACATGGGCAGCCATTCCCCTTCCCCTGCCTGGCAACACCCCCACCCCAAGCCCCACCCAAATGCTTGCCCTCTGCCATGACACACAGCTGTAGACACCATGGAAACAGCAAGTCACAGCATCCAGTAACTCCTCACTTTGCAGGAGCTGTTGCAGCTGCTGGCAGTCCTGTGAAACAATGGAGATATATACGGGGAGGGGGGGGGTATGTGGGAAGCTGCTATCAGAGAGCTACTCTCCTCCATGGCATTGGCTCATCTCTCATGTTTCACCGGGGAGAGTTGTCATGATTTGAGCCACGATGATACTGTATTTCATGTGGATGTCCTTTAAGAGCTACCCATAGAGCTCACAGAAGGGCTGTGTACGAGACTGGTGAGGTGATCGGACATGGACCTGTCTGCTGGCATGGGTGGGCACCTCAATTTATATGGGATGGGGATGCGTGGCACCTGTCCCCATGAACTCTTTTGGTTTTCCCTGTATAATGCACTCCATATTTTTGACAGTGACCCATTAGTGGCCATGAATGGGTGCTGCATGGCTCATGGGAGCAACAATCCCCATACACCACCTTCAAATGAGCAGTTGGTGCCATGGGTGGCCATACATGGTAGTGTCTAATTAAAAAAACACCCTTTATCAATCCATCCCAGGAGCAGAATGATTGGAACACAAGCCAGTAATATATACTGATAGAAAACTTTGTTTCTTCATTCTGAATCTCTGCATCCCTGAAGCCATACAAATCATCAGTCTTCTCTTCAGAAGAAAATCTCCCAGTGGCCTCTTTCTCAGAATGGACATAATGAAATTTTGTGCCCTGGTTAAAAGAAATACAGCAATCCAAGCTCTTTTACAAGGCAGTCTGAACAACTTCCCCTTTGTGAGTATCTTCAATCCATCCACACTTCCTAAGAAAACAAACAAATACCTTCTAGTAAATAATGTCATATTTAGTGGAGAGTGGCTGCAATCCAAGCGGGATCCATGTGGGATCTGCGTGGGTCCTGTGTGGGTTCCGTGCAGTACAGGGCAATCCTTATAGAGATGCATGTCTTTTACACACGCGTGCACATGCAGGACATGGAATTAGCCCTGCCATGAGTAGAAAACTGTATGAGAAATGAAGCTTCAGAACTGCACAGAAATAACAAATGAATTTAAATTAAACAGTAGTTTTCTGAACTGTGATTTATAAATATTAGGTAAAAACAAGGAAAAAAGGTGGGGGGTGGGGAGTGCTTTAATCCTATGAAGACTTAGCTCAGTGACCAGTGCTATGTTTCAGAGGAAGAGCACCAGTATATAAATATAAAATATGTGGAGTGATTTATTATTCCCTGTTTTTTATTCCCAGCTTTAAGCAGGCAGACTGTAGTGGAGTCACAATAGGGCTATGGGCTCTTTAAGAGTTTCAGAGTGGGGAGGTAGCCATGCTCACTCCTGGAGATATTAGAGAGGAAGAGCCAGAAGAGACACATCTCTGCTGGAGAATAGTAGGAGACTATGGAGCTGACCTGAGAACCCTGGTTCGGTTCCTACAAGAGTGAGTTGGATGTAGGAGCCTGCTGGAGGATTGATACCTGGCTAGGCTTGGGCTTGTTACAGACTTGTGCATACGGTGGAGACCGAGTATATGAACTATGCATGTATAAATAAAACAATATTACTAATTCCCTAAAGTTACTCAGACTCTTGGGCTCTAATCCTGATAACACTCAATCATGGTAAGACCATCCCCTGCTACACAGACATTGGACCCCAACCACCTTGGTAACCTCTGATTAACCTAGCCACCATGAATTTCTCTAATCTTTTTTGAACCAGTTAATACATATTAACTTTCATACCATCTTGTGGCAATGAGTCCCATGTGCTAATTGTGTTTTTTTCCCCTTGACCTGAGGCCCAGATCTGAGTTTTTGAGTCTTGAGCATTACAGCCACTGTGACTTAGCCAAAGTTTGCAGGCCTTCTTCAGAGCAAAAAACCAAGCAGTGCTTCAAGAACTATATAAGGCCTTGACTGAGGCAATCGATTGCCAAAATGTCCCGTGAAAAACTGAAAAGCACCAGAATGTCCACCCTCTATTCGTAACATGGTTTTCCATAACACAAAAGGATAAAAACTCAAAACACGGTTTATTGCTTATTGCCAGAGAATGTTTTGCACCATATCAATGCCAAGTGCACTATCATATATCATTTAGTTTGTCATAAAACACGATTGCATTATCAATATAAACAATAAATAACACTAATGGCTTAAATATGTATGAGAACTAAATAAAAAATAAATGAACTCATTTTGTTCATAATAAATATGCTATTCCCTAGATCTTATTCTTACCCTATAGTAAATAGTAGTTCCTTATTCCCTTCTTCCAAACCTTTACAGACTGCCATCATCTCCTCCTTAACTGTCTGTATTCTCTATATTCTAACTTGATGTGCTCTAACTTTTTTGCCTTCCCTCACATGGAATCCATTCTGTACCTTGAACATCGTTGTGGCCCCCATTTTACTTTTTACAGCTCTACAAGACGTTAGACCTAGGGGTAAAGCTTGGACCCTGAGCGAAAGTGTGCAGTTCTACCCCATAAGGACCGAAACTATCCTGTGTGCAAATGGTGCTCCGGAGGAAGTCCACCACCTCCTGATTTTGCCTCTACCTGGCAGAGGGAGAGGCAGGACTGTGGCAGGGGAAGCAGGTGGTGGCAACAGACTTTCACTGAGGTCCATGCACGCATACACTGAATACATTTGGACCACACCCAGGTGTGGAGCTTGTATCAGGGCCTTAGTTAAGGCTGAAACTCAATTCTCAGTTTCTTGTGTTTCTTAACAAGAATAACAATTCTCATCTTGTTCTTGCAAACAAGAATGAGCTGAGAATCAGCTAAATTCTCGCAGAGAAAAATAAATATTGAGAAACAAAGTACCCAGTGCTGATTGGAGGGTGGGGGGTGGAGGAAGAAAAAATCATGCTTTTCCTTGCCCAGCTGTCCTACGTAGTTTGTCTGAGGCTGGCAGCTGTCTCAGTGGGGAAAGCTTTCCGATCACACATTTTCAGGAATTGGAGGGGGACAGCAAAAGAGTGGGAAGATTCAGTTGATCTCTTTGCATTCTATTGGCTAGCAGGAGTCAGAAGTTAATAGAATGCTGAAAGGCTGTACCCAGCCTAGATCAACCCTTCAACTCTCCACCATCTCATGTGGAAATCTTTTCCAAATGGGACTGGGGAGAGCAGCATAGAAGAGGTAGACTCAGCAGACATCTCCAGCATTCCATTGGCTAGCAGGAGTCTGAGCACCCAATAGAACACTGAAAAGCTGTGCTAGGCCTGCCTCTTCCCTTCAGCTTCCCCTTTTCATCTGGAAAGATGGGAGGGGTGGGGGGGAGGAGTCCTTTCCAGATGGGAGGGGGGAAGCTGAAGGGAAGAGACAGGCTTAGCACAGCTTTTCATCATTCTATTGGGTACTCAGATTCCTGCTAGCCAATAGAATTATGAAGATCTGTCCCCTCCATCCTGCTCTCCCCCCCTCCCAATCTGACAATTGGAAGTGAATTCCCCACAAAAACAGCTGCCAGTCCCAGACAAGATAAGCAAGTTGGGCAGGCTTCTCAGCAAGAACCCAGCCAATTCTTGTCGTCTTCTCATTTTCAAGAAAGAGACAAGAAATGTCTCAAACATGCCACAGTCTCTCCTATTCTCAAAAAGTCCACTCTTGACCCCTCTGACCCTTCTAGCTATCGTCCTGTCTCACTCCTTCCTTTTGCTTCCAAGCTG
>QEPC01014125.1:35049-98125 GCA_003113815.1 Sphenodon punctatus | reverse complement strand
AGGTCTTACAGTTTCACCGAAATGTTAAAAGGCTAGGGGCCAGGCGAGCTTCCTCCAGAAGGGAGTTCCACAGCCACGGTCCCACCACCGAGAATGCCCTCTCCATCGTGGCCCCCCGATTAACACGGGGGACCTCCAGGAAGGCACCCCCGGCAGACCGCAGGAGCTGCTCTGGGGCGCGAAGGGTGAGGCGGTCCCTAAGGTATGAGGGGCCGAGACCGTGTAGGGCTTTATAGATCATGGCTGCAATGTAAATGGCTGCAATGTAAAAAAATTCGGTACCCGGAATCTGGTAACGGGACCGGATTTACCGGGTTGAATCCGATAATGCCGGTACGCCCAGTACCGGCATTATCAGATACCGGATTTACCGGCATGGCCACCCCTAATAGAGACCAAAGTTATTTTGGCTCTTTGGGAAGTTTTTCTCTCTTGCCTAGCTGCCCATCTGGTCTGCTGAAGCTACCTCCCTTTTCTTTCAGACCTTCTTTGTTTTCTTAGAGATAGTGACTGTCTGGGGTTGTTACTGTGGCCTTGGAGATACATTTTTTTCTGGCAGAGTGTGAGTTGTTTACAACTTTATTCTCACGGGCCTTCTTGATTTTGTGCGAGTCTGAGGCTTATGCATCAAATTAGCTGAACTGAATTTGTTCAGGCCTCATCCATCTTGTGTCTCTGACCATGGCCAAACTGCCTAATTAATTCATAATAGTTAGAAAACACCCAGTGGCCGCAATCCCAAACTGCTCTATGCAGGATCCATTTGGATTCCGGGTGGCAGAATGTCTTTGCTATGGACTTGCATGTGGATTGTGCGCATGTGCATTGGTTGCACATAGTTTGCATGGGCCATGGGATCAGCCCCACTGTTGATATCAGTACCTGTGATTTTTCATTATTCATTTCTCGTAGTTTTCTTACTTTCCAGCATTTTTGTTGTCATTTTTCATTACTTTTTTTCATTCCATCACTTTCAGGGACTTTTACTACAGTTTTACAGCACCTTTACAGCACTTAGCCAGCACTTTTGTGTCTCCATTGCCCCCTGGGGTGTGCGCAGAGCACAAATGGTGCTTGGGATTGACCTGTAGCAGCTCTGTTCAACTTGCAAAAAATAACAACAGATGGCAAAAACAGTGGGAAAGCAGGTATGTTTCCGCATCACACGCATGAAGGCAAATTACCTGTTTACTATGGAAACAGCATTCACTGTGACTTGTCATTTCAGGCCTATTCCCTAGCCCTGTTATACACAATCAGAACCCTCTTTTCCTCATTCACAATACAATGAAAAAATCTTTCCAAGTAATCCATTAAATTGTCATTGAATTTGAGACTGAACAAACTGAGCCACATTCACCCCTGTGTAATGTGAATTTGGAACATCAGACTTTGAATTGGTTGAACATTTCCAAAGCAACTGTCCTTTGACTTCAACATATCAGATGAAATGATTTGAGAATGGGGGAAAAGTCATGGCAAGAAGTTAATTTATTCACTTAGCAGCAGCACTGAGGGAGAAAGGGAACTAGAAAAATGAGCAAAGGAATTGATCCAATTGGGAAAAAATTAATCACTTTATTAAATTAAAACACTTTATATGAAATAACTCAGAGAGAAATAATTTTGATTCACTCCCTGCCCTCTCCTCTCTGCAGGATCAAGCACTTCTTTTCAAGTCTGCATTGAAAGGTCTGATCTGTGCAATGATAAAAGGAGTATAAATAGGTTCACACTTTTTTGCATTTAGATTTCACAAAGTTTAATGACTCTAGGAAGGTGTGAAACAGGATAGTTCACCTGACCATGAATGTTTGCAATAGTCATCCACGAAGTATACAGTTGCATGGTTCTTTCACCTAAAATGTTTTATTTTACTAAGGAAAGGATACAGTTCCCAAACAAGATTTTATTCCTGGCTATCCTCTGTGCAAAGTTGTGGTCTAGACGCTTGAGTCTTGGGCTCTTCCCAACTCTGGAAGCTCCCTTTCTGGCCCCAGTTGGCACAAGGCTGAACTTTTATTAGTAAGATGTTTGGTCAGGCCCTCCTGGCCAGCCTAGCCAGGTGTCATGAAGAAGGGGTGAACGCAGTTTCCTCCTCCTTCATTCTGGGGATATCAGTAACTCAATGGTGGTTCTAGGGTCAGGGCTATGGGGTAGTGCCCTCTCTTCTGCTCCCCCCTCCCTCTTGGAGGTGGAGCTCTGGAGCAGCAGACAGAGCACTCAGGAGGGGCCTGGGAAGGGGGACTGAGAGGAGCAGCGATATGAGCATGCGTGACTCAGAGGGCGATAGCCTCGGTGCCCAGTTTATTCCCCTCTCACACATGCTCACTTCGGGCAGAGAGGAGGCGCTTGAGAAGATTCCATACGAATCTTCCCAGCGCTTAGCCTGCTGAAAAAAATTAATTTGGGGGCTATAAAGCCTATCGCCCTGGCGTATTTCTGGCCCAAAAAAAGGTGGGGGAGCAGGGCTGCAGCTGCACAGTGTTGTGTGACTGAGGGGAAGTGGGAGGGAGCTGGGAGGAAAGCCCAGAGACCTCCTCATGCAAAGGCAAAGTGATTCCTAGCACATGGCACTGTCTGGCTGTTGTGCTGAGTGCTGCAATGGATGGATTCTGGTTCTGGGGCTTCAGGCAGGCAGCAAGGTTCCCTGAATCCCTTCCCCTTGGATTGTATATCAGCTCTGACTGAAGGCAGGTAAAAAGAGAAGGGCTGTTTGTTCCTATTTATTTGATCATTTGTGTTTACTGCTGTTATTTTTTTTTTTTGCTTAATTTGACTTGGGTGGAGAAAATGCATTGATTTCACTAAGTGAAATAATTGCATAGATTATATTTATTAATTGAAATTAATTTATTTTAATTTGGATTAAATGTGTTTGCTTACTCTTAGCTTGGGAAAAAATGAATTTAATTATAATAATATAATTGTTTATTGCATAGACTATGCCATTGCAAGTAACCAACGAACAGCCACATTGGGTTACACAAAGTCCCCAGTGTGACACAATACACATATTGAAAACTAAAATTCTTGCCATAAATAAAAATACAATAATTACATATCTATAAAACATATTTATAAAACATAAAAAGAAATTACTATATTCTAACGTGCCTAATCAGAGTCACTAATTACACATATACGCCATTAGACATTTAGGTTATGATTGCTTCCTTAAATACACATGTCTCAAGTACACGGCCACGTTCTCCGTAACCCTATTACGGTTATCACCTAGAAGCAGCTTTTAATAAAAATCCCTGGTTCTACTGGGAAACAGTAATATTATAGGAGCTATTATTTTTCCTCGCGCTTCCTTAATTAACGGGAAATTCAGTAGTATATGATTAATAGTCTCTACCCTGTTGGTCTTGCAGTAGCATAGTCGCTCCGCCAAGGGCCTCCTGGCATGTCTGCCCTCGACCAGAGCCAAGGGGAAACAGTTAAATCTTGCCAGTAAGAATACCCTTCTATTTAGGGGAGCCAATCCACAATCCATGTAAGGCATTGGAAAACAAGTGGCATTAGCCAGTTGCAAATGCATCCCCAATGATCCACTGTCACCAACAGCAGCTCTCATTTCTTGGTGAGAACTGTCCGCCAGTCTGCGCAACACCAGGCCTTTTGCACCTTTATATCCCAATAGATTCAATGCCTCAAAGTTAAACCCCAGCCTGGCCACTTTCTTACTCACCTGGTTAAACCAGGTGCTATGGCTTCTGTCGGTTAGTACTGTCTGGAAAAGTGGCGCTGCCAGTCCAAAGTTGAGTCTTAACCAATAATTGATGGCCCCTGCCCAAATCTTTTCCTGGAAAGTGCACAATCTGCATTCCATTATTAATGCTTGATTGCTCACTCCTGGGGGGTGGGCTAAGAGGGCATGAATAAAGCTTGTCTGTAATCCTTCCATATTTTTACTTTTGTCTAATGACCCAAAACATGCTCCATATAGCAAAGTCAGGACATTTTTCTGAGCAAAAATTTTAATGGCCGGGGTTACCAACTGCCCCACATTGGAACTAAAAAAGGTCAATAACACTTTATTAAGTTGTTTTGCTTTATCCCAAATGGCCTGGTTCTGCATAGACTATCTACCATTAGTCTGATATAGGAGCCCCAAATATTTATAGACTCTCACTTGCTCGATTTCCAATCCACTACTTATGGGACTGCTTCTTGCAGGGAAAAAATTACCACTTTTTTATTTTCATAGTTAATCTCTAACAGGTTTTCCCTACAGTACTGGAGGGGTTGTGATGGTGGCTTAAAGCTTGATGTGAATGAAATCTGTGGGCTTTGGGGGTTTGGATTCCAGTCACGTTTTAATAGGGGAATTCTCCTTAGTCTGCATTTCAATCTTAATCTGATGTAAAAAGAACCCTGGCTTTGGGTTTTACTCACAGTGATTTAGTGGGACTAGTCCATATATGCAAAGCTAAAACAAAGCAAACTGTGTCACTGAGTGACCCAAGGGAAAACTAGAGTGAAATTCTCCCCAATCTGAGGCTGTGCATTTAAATAAATATAAACTGCACTAGTGTTTTGATGTGCTGTAGATTGCCATATTCAGTCAGCTAAACTTTCATGTTACAAAATCATTGTCACCTGTTATAGAACTGTCTGCGCCTCTGCTTTACTTTTATGGTTAAAGCTGGACTAAAAGCCAGCCATGAATGATTGAATTTTTCATTGGAAGTTGAATATTGTAAACCAGTCACTTTTTCTTTCATATTAGCCACAACTTTAAAAAAACAAAACAAAAAAACAAAAAAACCAACCAGCCAATCCAGCTCTGTTGGATCTTATCATTCCTTCCAGGTGTAAACCACCAGAGAGTTTTCTAACTTGTACAGTACAAAGCAATCACTTAGCTTTTCTGTGCCTCAGTTTCCCCAGCAGTAGAAAGGAGAGGAGGCTAGACATGCTCACGTTTGGAAAAGGCAGGATGCAAGAGAAGAGGAGCTTGATATTGGTTTGGGGGTTCGATTTCCTCCCAGTCATGATTTTGGGAGAAAACTCTCACGTGGTTTCATTGTTTGCATGTTAGTCCTCCTCACTGACACTCAGCATGCACTGGACTGGGATGTTCTACAGTTACTGTCTGTGTGCTGGAGGGGTTGATGTGAATGAAATCTGTGAGTTTTTTTAGTTTGAATTCCAGTCATGGTTTAATGGGGGGAATTCTCTTTAGTTTGCATTTCAATCTTAATCTGATGTAAAAAGAACCTGTGACTTTGGGCTTTAATCTCAGTGGTTTAGTGAGACTGATCTTGCATGGTTCGCAATGCATTTCAGTACTCCTCACTCAACATGCACTGGACTGCGGTGTTTATCTTACTGCTGCCTGTGTTTTGGTTTTTTTTATTAAGCTTGAGGTGAATGAAATCTAAGAAGGACAAGCCCTGTTTGCCACCATGCAAACTGGACTCACTTGCCTCTGTTGTTGTTTGCTAAAACTGCTATCCTGTGTGCATGTTCATGTTCTATTCCATTGATCATGGTCATATAAGTGCAGTTTTAAGGTTAGCTCCGCCTACCGTTAGGTTAGCTCTGCTTACCATTGGCTCTGCCCACCATTGGTCTGGCCACACCCACCTCTGGTTCCGCCCACTGCCCCACCAGCCTCAGAATCCCCCAGCCACCACTGCAGTAACTGAACTCCATTTCTCAAGGAAAACTGGTAACCTCTGAGCTGCTGCCTCTTTCCCAGTGGCCAAGCCCAGTGCAAACAAAATTTACTTTAGTAAAGGTGGGAGAGCCCTGACATCCTGTCCCTTTCCTATGTGACCTTGCTTCTTTCCACGTGTAATGACACCACCGTGCTTAAAAGGGCATGGCCATGTGGGAAAGGGCATGGCAAAGGAACTATTCCACTCCTTTCCCAACATAATCATGCCCCCATTCTGAGTGGAAAGAGGGTGTCGAAAAGGGGCAGGAGAGCCTTTTTGCTCCTTCCCCTTTTCTGACATGGCCAGATTCCCCACCTGAGGGGCTTGGAAGGTGCAGGATCCAGGGGGGTGTACCACACACCACTGCCTTCCCACCTGATGCCCATGGCCCTGTCCTGAGTTCTCTGGTCTGGCCTTTTTATTCCATTTGTCTTCCTGTTCCCTTTCATCTGGCAAGCTACCTCATTCCCTGCTCCAACAGAAAGGACTTAACCCTTCCTCATGGCTTGTCTACCTAGAGGTGAAGTAAGTACCCTCCAAAACAGGTATACACATCGGATATTCGCTACTTGATCTGCTGTTAATTCACTACTCACATAATATCTGAGTAGTACCCATTTGGAGTTTAAAACAGAGGGGTGAAGGGAGGAGTGTGCCCAGTAATTTTATAAACCAGCTGATAGAAAGGGGCTTGGATGGGCAGAGGATGGTATAGAATCTAGAACCCTCAAACCAAATTCTCTGCTGTTTCCAAACAGTTACTTTACCTGTAGCGACCTTGACCCTCCAACTTTCCCATTGCCTTACTAGAGCTCTTTCAGATTAGCTATTCGTTCCCACTGTCTACTTTGGTCATGGTGATGGGCATTATATATTGGTTATCAACGTAAAGCATTTACAGTTAGTGTCTTGAAAGAGCCCTTCTGGTGTGTCTCAAGTTGCTCTGCTTTGGGGCATTGCCTAGGGTCCTAGGCCACCACCTGCCTGTTCAAGCCCCTTTCTGTTAGCTGATTTATAAAATTAGTGGGCATTTACACACACATACATATACTCTTTCCCTAACCCGAAACAGGTAGGCAAGTACTTGTTTCCCATTGTGAGTACAGGTCAGATATTCAAAGGACTACCCAAATTTTCAGATATTACTTACTTACAGGTAATAAATTCACTACTTGTTTCAGCTCTACATCCTTCTCAAAAGTTACAAAGATTTAACCAGGCCATGCTTTCGGCCTGATCTTTCAAATACTCAGAGATTTCCAGTTCCAATGAAACTGAGGCAGAACTAACAAAACATGATACATTAAATCTAGAAACTGGAAAAAACCCCACAAATACTCTCAGGATTACTACAAAAGAAAAAGAGAGACTTTGAAAGGTCAGACAAAATTCAAATGCTTTCTAAAAGCAATAAAGAACCTCACCATATAACACAGCTACTAGGGATGTGTTCAAAGTCATTTGCATAGTTCCTAATCAAAGCCCTTCCCAAAATGACACATAAAAACAAAAACAAAAACAGAAGCAAATAACATTTTTTTTAAAAACAGCTAGTTAAAATAGTGGCTTGCAAAATTAATCTACTATGAAGGCTTGCAGATGAGATATATTAGAAACTACTACAGTTTGACAACATGCAATCAATAAAAATTCCATGGCACTTTTTTGAAATCAAGTATAGGAATGTTAATTATAAGTTTCTGGTCATATTCCCACTTTGGTCCTTAGATTTTCCATCCCTGAAAGTTGCCTTGTATTTCTAGTCAAATACATTGTTGTTATGCTTATTGCCTGAGCAATATTGGGTGTTTTTTCTCCTGGATGTTTGCTGTAATATCCAGAACTTTCTGTGTGTTTAAATCACTCATCCAGATCTTAAACATCCAGATATTTGAACTTCTGCGTGAAACTTCTCGCAGAACTTTTGTGTGTAAAAGGTTCTCCTGGTAAACTGCTTTATTCCAGGCAGCTGTGGTCACTTGGTTTCCATGGCAGCCTGTCACGTTTACAGCTGCAGTTACTTTAGGCTGCCTCAGGGCAGTGTGTGTGTGAAGAACACATCCAGGAACTGCCTCAGGGCAGTGTGTGTGTGAAAAATGAATCTGGAACTTACTTGTGGACTTGTAAACCCAGAAGATTGAAACATCCAGAACTTTAACGTGTGTCTTAAAATGCCCATTGCAACTGTGGGTCTGACATGATCAATGCTTTCAGATTGAAAACTCTGGTGGAATAAAGTCTCCTGAACACATTTTTTTACTATCCTACTCTCACAATAAGGTTTACTTATGGTTAAAGCAGGGCTGGGTCAAAATTGTGGTTCCTGTTTCATGGAACATTTCCTCAAAAATGGAACAGCAACCTTAGTTTTAAACAGTATTCCGATCAGAATAACATATTTTACAAAATAAAGTTTGGCCATTTACACTTCCGCTGCAATTTTGAGTATGGGCAGCGACCAATTTGTGAATGCAAAAACTGACCCAGTAGTCATTTATGCAGTGCATGTCCATAGTTTTATTATTTTGTCCATTCCAATCGGAATTAGATTGAATTTTGCCCATTCTGATTTAGGATTGGGAATGGATAAAATGATCAGAAATCAAAATGGGCAAAATTTTGGACTCACAGCTAGGTAACTGGGAATTTGAGTTAGAGCTGAAATGGATAGTCAATTCCCTAACTACAGTTGGTAACCAAAATTCTTGATAGTCAAACAATTAACCAATTCGTAACTGCATATTACTGCAGTTAGCTGACTATCAAAATATTGATCAGTGCTTTTGCTGGATAACCAAAACAGCTATTTGCTGGTTAACCAAAAAAGCTACTGGGTAACTGATGTATTGTTTGCTCACCTTCACATTTTCCCTCGTGTTTACAGGAGCAAAGCTACATTCAGCAGATTTGAAGTGGTATCCAATGAGAACCTGAGGTAAACCTGAAACCCGCATCTGGACAGGTAAAGAAGACAGGGCAAAATTTTGGACAAATGGAACTCCAGTAATTGTGGAGTGGTTGGGAATACAGCAATGTGCCAAAATGGTAAACAATGTAAAGCAGGAATATGTTATTGCTGTGGTGAAATGAAGATTTGGTAAACTTCGCAACCTGCCAAAGATCAAGTACTTCAGTTCAGAACTTCCAGGTTCCAAAGAACCAAAGCCAAAGACCAATCTGCTGAGAACTTTGGAAGCCACTGTACACAGGGATGGGATGGATTCTTCTGTCTTCTGGAGCCTTCTAGAAATTGCCATTTTTGGTAGGATGGGGGTATGGGAGGTGACAGTTGAGTCATGGGGTAAGGTAGATCATGGCAAGTTTTGAATTAATTAGCTGGCTAAACCAGGTGGCAGGTTTCAATTGGCTTGCTGCATGTTGCAGCCTTGTAGGGTAAAAAATAAAAGTACCTGAACACAGTCATTTTACATTTTTCTTGGTGAATTGGTCTGCGTGCTACACCGCTGATAATGTGTAAGTCATTGATAATGTGTATGATTTATTTATTTATATATTTATTTATTATAAAAACTTATATCCTTCTTCCCCTGCCCACAGGCAGCTCAAAGTGGTAAACAACAAAAATTATAAACAATATAAATATTAGAATACAAGGCATATAATAAAACATCGATTAAAACAATTCATAAAAAGAGGAACAAATACCAAACACCCTCCCCATCACCCCACCAAATGCCTGGCAGAACAGCCAGGTCTTACAACTTCTTCAAAAGGAGGGGAGATCAGGGATCAGCTGAACCCCCACCAGAAGGGAGTTCCACAGCCATGGAGTGGTCACCAAGAATGCCCTCCCCTGTGTGCCACCCCCCCAAAAACCTGGGGGACATCAAGCAGGGCACCCCCAGATAACTTCAGGGGCTGATCCAGGACACGGGGAATGAGGCGGTCCCACAGATAGGCAGTGCCTAGGCCATTTAGGGCTTTATAGGTCAAAACCAACACCTTGAATCAGGCCCGGAAAACTACCAGCAGCCAGTGCAGAGACTGGAGCACTGGTTTAATATGCTCCCAGCTGCCCAGTCCCACCAGGAGATGGGCTGCCGCATTCTGCACTAGCTGCAGTTTCCGAGCCGTCACCATGGGTAGCCCCATCTAGAGTGCATTACAGCAGTCCAATCTAAAGGTAATGAAAGCATGGATGACGGTGGTCAGGTCAGAGTTTGAAACATATGGCCAAAGCTGCTGCACCAGATGTAATTGGTGGAAAATACTCCTCACCACAGCCTCCACCTGGACATCCAGGTGAAATTACACATTGAGGAGTACCCCCAGACTTCGTACCTGGGAGACCAATGGAGGGCAGACCCTCTCAATAATGGGGGTCACCATCTCCATTGTCTTACCCACCAACATCACCTCTGTCTTGTCAGGATTCAATCTCAGTTGGTTAACTCTCATCCAGTCCCTGACAGCCGTCAGACACTGAGTAAGCACCAAGACTGCCAGGCCTGGGTCAGTTAAAAAAGAGAGGTACTTCTGGGTGTCATCAGCATATTGATGACACCGCACACCAAAACCCCCTAATCACCTTGTGAAGCAGCTGCCTGTACATGCTGAACAGCAGAGGGAACAAAACAGAATGCTGCAGGACTCCACACGAGAGGTCTCAGTATGATGGAAAATAATCCCCAAGCACCACTCTCTGGGTTCTTCCAGTCAGGAAAGAGTGTAACCATTCAAGAACAGTCCTGCCCACCCCTGCACAGTCCCACAGGTGCATCACCAACATCTCCTGATCAACGGTATCAAATTCAGCTGAAAGATCTAATAAAATCAACAGGATCGAGTTACCCCAGTCCAATTCCCTGTGCAGGTCATCCACCAAAGCCACAAGCGTAGTTTTAGTTCCATACCCTGGACAAAATCCTAACTCAGAGGGATCAAGAAAACCAACGTGGTCAAGATGCCCCTGCATCTGCCAAGCCAATACCAATTCAATAGCCTTCCCTAAAAAGGGAAGGTTAGAGACAGGCCAATAGCTGGTGGGGGAGTCAACATCAAGCAATGGTTTCTTGAGCAGAGGCAGCACCACCACCTCCTTGAGGCAGCCCAGCATCTGCCCTCCCAAAGGGAGGCATTGACCACCCCAGTCAGCAATTACCCCATCATCTCCTGGCAAAATTTAATTAGCCAGGACAGGCAAGTTTCTAATTCACAAGAAGTGGCTCTGACCGCCCCAAGAACACCCACCGCATCAGCAGATGTCACCGACTGAAACTGATCCCATAAAACCGGACAAGGCGGGGCTTCCATAACCTCCAGTTCCCCAAGCATAATAAGTGCAGTGTTGAAGTCATGATGAATCCAAGCAATTTTATCCACAAAATAATCCACAAACATGTCACAGCAAGCAGTAGATGATTCCACCCCAAGGTGGAGGGAGGCCAGACTGACCAGCCCCCGCACCACCCGGAAAAGCTCCGCTGGATAGGATTTTTCAGATGCTATGAGGGCAGCAAAAAAATCCTCCTTTGCTGCCTGCATAGCCATGTCATAGGCCCATAAACTGGCTCTATGATGCAATTTGTCGGCTTCAGCATGAGAACGATGTCGCCGTCGCTCTAACAGCCGCCCTTCTAGCTTCAGCACCCACAGTTCCTCAGAAAACCAAGGAGGTATACAGAGCTGTTGCCTAGGTAGCAGATGCCTAGGAACCATCCAATCGATGGCCTCAGTCAGTAAAGTATTCCAGAACACTGTTAACAGGAGATCCCCTCCCACTCGTGACTATTCGGGGGTGGGTACCACAATATCCACCTTTCCTTAAACTTCGGGGGGAATTAGCTTAATGACTTAAACCGGGGTCTCCACGTATTCAAAAGGATCAAGCTGAGGACAGTACGTGCTACAGGCAGTTTATGTACGCTCCCCAAATAGAAAGAGAGAGAGAGAGAAACAGGTGTTCAATAACAGCAAGTTTATTGCTATATAAAACAGAGAAACACAGCCTCGGTCTGGCTGGGGGGATTTAGAAGGGGAAAACAAAAGCGGCTTGTGGGGAATAAGGTAGGAGAAGGAGGGGGGTGGTCCGGTGTCGGCTCAGTGATGGGGAATGAGAGAACGCAAATGAGGGAGGGGGGGGAGAGAGGGAGGGAGAGAGACAGGGCTTCCCCAGTTGGCTGGGAAAGTCTGAACCTGTGGTGGGAGGGAAGGAAGGGCTAATGATACAATAAGTGTGTGTCTGGTTTCTCTTGGGGAATATAGAGATAGGATGTTGCTGCTCTGTGTCATGGCTACCAGTCCTTTGTCACAACAGGGTGAGTCCCCTCTCCTTAATGACTCCATTCTTTACTCCGAGGGCTCTCCCTTCCCGTCTTTTTCTCAACCTTAGGCTGGTATTTTTACATGAGTGGTCCCTTTTGGCTAGGAGTTAGGGTGGTTGGACTTGATCCTTATTTTCCATGCCCCCCCCCCTCCTCTTGCATCCAGTGTGGGGAGACTATCTTTTCCCCCAAGCCTCCTTACCCTTGGTTACTCCTGGGGGCTTTGCCAACCCCCGGGTCCAAGTTAGTTCACTATCACCACAAAAGGGGGGTTACATCTGTTCGGGGGGGCAGGGGTCCTGGTTAACAATACAACAAGATCATCGATGAGACGGTCATCAAGGCCAGAGATCATTTCACCCAAAACATTGAGGAACCACTCTGGTTCTATCAACGTCCAGGGGTGATGATCCAAATCAGTTCTGCACCTTTCTGGGGGCAGACATGTGCTAGGAGCAGGGCCTGCAGGAGGTAATGATCCATCCATGACAAGGGTAAAGCTGATATGTCCCCCACTAATGGAACAACTGCCTCAAGGCCAGTGCAAAACACAAGATCTAAGGTATGTCCTCCCTGATGCGTCAGGCAGATAACCATCTGGGACAGGTCCATGGTTGCCATGGTGGCCATGAACTCATGCTCTGCTCCTCCAAGGTCAGCATTAGCATGAATGTTGAAGTCCCCCAAGACTACGCTCTTTGGGGACTGCAACACCACCCCCGACACCACCTCTGCTAGAGTATGCAGAAGGCTGCTGTACAGGCAGGTGCACAGAATATAAGCAGTACCCCCAAACTGTCACCTGCCAAATCGAACACAAGGTGGAGACCCTTAATACCTATGGATTGCACCAGATACATCCTCACAGACCATCCCTCCTTAAAAATCATGGGTACACTGCCCCCCATCCGTCTGACCATGGCTGATGCTGTACGAAATACCCAGATGGAAAAAATCAGCCGGAATAGGCCCCAATTAATTGTCCAGCCAGGTTTCTATGATGCATACAAGAATGGTGGCAGAGTTCAGGATCACTTCCTGGACTGTTGTTGCCTTATTAACCACCGACCTCATATTTAATAACAACCAGAACTGGGTCGGGTGCCCTCTGACCAAGAACACCTGCCCTTCTGCCTAGGGGTAGTGAGTGGGTCAAGCTTCAAGCACCTGCCCCACCTCACCGATCTCATCTCCCCCCATTAAGGACCATATCTCACCCGTCCCATCATGACCCCTATGGTCACGCCCCCCCCACTCACCCGGTCTTAGCCCCTCCTTGGCTGTCCTACTCTGGCATCAGCGGAGATCTTCCCCCCTCCCTCACATATAACTTCCCAACCCTCCCTCCCTACCTCCCTAACCCAATCACTCCCCATCCCTCCTAACATCCCACCCACCATCTCAAACATGAAACCTCTTACCCTCCAATTCCCCACAACTCCTCACTACCCTCCCCAAACACCCTCCACACAATAAAATCCCCTCAAATCTTCCCACCAATAACCATACCACCTAAAACCTACAAACCTCCAAACTCTAAATTCAGCCCCCCGGGCACCACTGAGGGCCACATATAAGGGTGGGCTGGAAACCCCTGGCCCTGCCCCCTCACTCCTGCTGCCACCAGGAGCAGGGGTGGAGAGAAAAAGGGGCCAGGATGTCCCATTCCTAAGGCCCTCTGGGCCGAGTCAAACCCCAACACAGCTCTGGGGATACAAAGAATGGTGCAGGAGCAAACCCAAGCAGCTCTCAGCCCCCAAGCATGTCAAGCGTGGCTCAGTGTTTGGCAGTGGCCAGTAGGCCCACTAGTATTCAGCCCCTGTCAGGCCAGAAGACCTACCCAACTGCCGCCGGGGGAAACCTCTGGCCCCGTCTCTCCACTCCCACTGCCACTGGGAGGGGGGGGAAGAGCACAAGGGGCTGGGATGTCCCGTCCCTAAGGCCCTCTGGGATGATTTAGCCCCCCAACACAGCTTTTGGGGTATAAAGCTGTATATAAAGATTCCTTAGGCAAACTCATTGCCTCCCATGGCTTCCAATACCACCTCTATGCTGATGACACTCAACTCTATCTCTCTACTCCCTCTCTCTCTCCCTCTGTTCAAGCTCGTCTCATCAACTGTCTCTCTGACATCTCTACCTGGATGTCTCAACGTCAACTCAAACTCAACATGGCTAAAACTGAACTCCTTATCTTCCCCCCTCATCCTTCCTCTCCTTCCTCACTGTCAATAACTATTGATGGAGTCACCATCCTGCCTGTCCCCCAAGCCCGTAGCCTAGGCTTCATCTTTGACTCAGCCCTTTCTTTTAAACCCTACATTGACTCTGTTGCTAAATCCTGTCGCTTCTCCCTCCATAACATTGCTAAGATTCGCCCTTTTCTCTCTGTCTCGTCTGCCAAAACTCTTGTTCATGCTCTGGTCATCTCTCGCCTCAATTACTGTAACCTCCTTCTCACTGGCCTTCCCCGGTCTCACCTTTCTCCCCTCATCTCTGTCCAAAACTCTGCTGCCAGGGTCATCTACCTCGCCAGTCGCTTCGACCATGTGCAGCCCCTCCTCTCTTCGCTTCACTGGCTTCCCCTTCCTGAACGAATCCTGCACAAGCTCCTAGTCTTCACCTATAAAGCTCTTCACAACCTTGCTCCCCCCTACCTCTCTGCACTTATCGCCCTCCATACTCCAGCCCGTGCACTTCGCTCCTCCTCTGTCCCTTCTCTCACCCTTCCACGCCTTCCCTGCTCCCCTAAGCGCCTTCGTCCCTTCTCACTTGCTGCCCCCCATGCCTGGAACTCCCTCCCTGTCCACATCCGCCTTGCCCCCTCCCTTCATACCTTCAAATCTCTCCTTAAAACTCACCTCTTTCGCTCTGCTCTGTCTGACTCTTTATCCTGCTGAGCCACTATTCCTATACCTACGATCGGTTTACCCTTATCCTTGCAACATGGACCTGCCTGCTGTCATTCTCATCGTAACCAAGCCAAGTACGTGCACTTGAGACCTCGCATCTTCATGAATGTTAGACCCCTTGTCTCTCCCTCTGTTCCCCTTCCTAAGTCTCTCCCCCAGCTCCTGTCTCTCAGATTGTAAGCCCTAGGGGCAGCGACCGTGTCTATTTTATTACTTTGTAAAGTGCCATGTACACTGCTGGCGCTATATAAATGTTTGTTAATAATAATAATAATAATAATAATAATAATTAATTAATAAAGGCTGGTACAGGGAGAACCCCAAGTGGTTCCCAGCCCCCAAGAATGTGAGGTGTGGCTCAGTGTTTGGTGGCAGCCTGCATGCATGCTGCTCTTCAGCCTCTTTCCGGCTGGAAGACCCATCCAGCTGCCACCAGGGGAAACCCCTGGTCTCGCCCCCCCCCCCACACTCCTACTGCCACCAGGAGGGGGGGAAAGATGGCACTGCATGGCACATTGCCAGCACCATGAGGCAGAGGGATGTCTCTGCTTGGCTCTCCCCTTCCCTGGTCTGTTCAAGTTGTGTCACAGTACCAATGCCATGCCTTTAAAAAAAAAAAAATCAAACAAGAGGGTGCCCCAGAGGGTGTGTGTGTGAATGTCTGGTTTCCTTCTTGTGGGTGCTATATATTTTTTTTTGGGTGGCTTTTGGTGGGATTTCGTTCTCCATGCAGTTGCACACTGTTTTGTGGGCTTCTGTGCTGTCTTACTAAGGCTGTGGCTGCTGCATGGCACACAGCAGCAGCAAAGCCTAATAAAATAATTTTAAAGTGCAAGTAAAGTATAGTTTCTACTGCTCTGCTTACTGCTTTTGGCACCATGAGGTTAGACTTAGATCTCTCCGCCTGGCTCCACTTCCCTGAGCCTGGTCTGTTCAAGTCACCAGTGCCACAGAATCATGCCATACCAAGAGGATACCTGTGGGGGAGTGGGGTGTGTGTGTGTGTCTGGTTTGGTTTCCTTACTGGTTTGCTGCTGGGAGTCTGATTTGCTGCTGTTTGGTTTTCTGTTGGGAGGGCAGGGAGCACATGACACTTGTGCTCCGGGCTCTTCACTGGCTGTCTATAAAGCACCAGGCTAGGTTCAAGGTGCTGGTTTTGATGTTTAAAGCCCTTCACGGCCTGGGCCCTGGCTATCTGCGGGGTCGCCTCACTCCCCATGTGCCCGTGCAACCCCTGAGATCATCCATGGGGGCCTTTTTGGAGTTTCCCCGGGTGAGACGGGTGACCACTGATTTGAGATCTTTTTCTATGGCTGCCCCTGTGCTGTGGAATTCACTCCCAGAGGAGGCTCAGTTGGCCCCCACCCTCCTGTCATTTGTGTAAGACCTGACTGTTCCTCCAACCTTTTGGCAAGGGGGCAGGGTAGGGTGTGGGAGGTGGGGTTTGGGAGGGAGGGTGTATTTTTATTGCTTGTTTTAAAATTTGTAGATTTATTTTTAAATGTTTTATTGTTGAATTTTTTTCTGTGTGTATGTTGTTTGCTGCCCTGAGCTGCCTTTGGGAAGGAGGGGCGGGATATAAATTTTGAATAAATAAATAAAATGTGCTCTCCAGCTCACCCACCCCAGGGACCTACAGGTCCCAGACTAGAGTGTCTTGGCATGGAAACATGGAGGGAGGGTGGGGTTCTATTTATCAGTGTCTGGTCTGTTCAAGTCTGTTCTTTTTACATTGCCAGTTTCTGTTCTGTTTAAAGTGCCATGCAAAGTGGTTGCCCATAGGGGTGTGTGCGTGTGTGTGTGAATGTCAGGTTTTCTTCTTAAGGCTGGCTGACTTTTGGTGGGATTTCTCCACGTAGTTGCACTGTTTGTGGGGTTGTGTTGTATTCTTGAATGAATGTCCCACTCTTACTATCCTGGGGTTTTTTTCTGTGCACACTGCTTGGTTGGCATAATAATAATTTTATAGTGGGTGCACCCACTGCTGATGGTGGGCCGTGGTGTTGGTACACAGACTACTGATGGTTTTGAGTTGGATTTCTATTGGATCAGTGGAATATCTCTCATCAGATCACCCACTGACCCTGCCTGGCGTGGCCTTGCAAGCTGCATTCATCATTTCTTGGCAGGCTGCTGCTAGGTGCCCACTGGTGACTGACAGAAGGAGGAAGCATCAGTAGGTAGGGGTACCATATCCAAGAACACACATGGCCGCCACCTGGCGTGGCAGCATTATTAATGTCACTTGACTGTATGTGCGTTCTTTGCTGCATGCTGTTGCTTTTGCATTGCTAATAGAGGAGGGAGGATTTTTAGGTTCCATATCTAGGGTCTCATCAGATCATGCACTGCCCCTGGCCAGAGGGACATTGCAAGCTGGCTGCGCTCATAATTTCTTGGCAGGCTGCTGCACGGTACCACTCTCTAGCTGCTGCATGTGGCATATCAAATAAGATCACATAAGCTGCACAGCTGTACCAGAGCGGATAATGCAGATGGAAGACTTTTTAGCCTGGACTGGGAGTGGGTATGGGGGAACAGGAGTTACCCAGTTGGAACTGGCTTTGGTTTTCCCTGTTAATGATGTTGCCATGAAGAGATTTTGGAGACTGTACAGGGACAGAGGGGAATAAGCTCCCACATCCAAGAAAAGGTACCAGTCAATGAGGGGAGGTTTTTTGTTTTTTTTTAATAATCCTACCCAACTATAACAAGCACTTAACCTACAAGTACCTAACTACCTCTGTAATTCTATCTAACTACTGCTACCTTGTCAAAAGTAATACTAAGAACCACATACCTACCTACCTACCTAACCTAACCCAAAGTCAGAGGAGAAAGGGCAAGGAGGAACCATAATTGCCCCTGCAATCATCAGTTCATCTGGCTGCCAGTCTTAGACAAATTGGGATAGGAAGGGGAAGAGGCACTGACATCCACCACAGCAGGAACAGTAGAAGACCCCTCACCAGGGTCCCCAGCAGGGGCAATAATACCTTGGGGAACCCTGGGATAGGGGAGAATCCTGGGTGGTGGTGGTGGGAGGTCAGGCAGTGTGGGGCCATCTGCATGCCAGCAGCCTGAGTAACATCCAGTCACAGGGCTACCCCCTGGAAGGCTTCATCAGGGCCCAGCAGAATGCAATGCAATGCTGGCCTGCCTTGTCTGCCTCATGTAGGCCCATTAGACCGCGTTCTCCAGCTGACGACATCCCAAGTCACAATGCTGCTCTGTTAAGGAGTCCTATACCTGGCACAGTTGGTCCAGAGCTGCACGCCCAGACTCAATAGCATGAGTCATCCCATGCAGCTCTGGGGGCAGGGGCAACTCCTCCTCAGCCTCCGCAGGGCCAGCTTCCACCTCTGCTGCTGAGGAGGAGGAGGAGGCGCTCTGCCTCCTTTGCCTGGCAGGCGCAGCTTGCCCCCGTCTCTGGCCCTGCTGCATGCCACACCGTGTCCCCCATGCCACACTGTGCTGTTGCAGTGGCAGCACAGAGCAGAAGTGGGGTCCATTCCCTGGGGCTAGGAGAAGTGGTCCCACACTGCAGATCTCTGTGCCTGGCGTCATTGTTTGGCAGGCACAGGCCCTGCCTCCACCTCCTCCACCACCTGGACCTCCACCTCAGACTCCTCCACTACCCTAACCCCCTCCTCTGACATGCTGCCTTGTCCGCCTAACCCTAACTCTCTCTATATAATAAAAATAAATGTTATATCTACGCCTATATCCTAAACTATATATAATTATCCTATTCCTAAACTATAACTACATATAATTATATCCTATATCTATGCTCTAGTAACAATAAATCCTATTCCTATCCTAATTTTCTTCCAGTGGCAGCTGAAAGATTTTCTTCCATCGGCACCTGAAAGAAACTTAAATGTGCAGCCACTGTTCATTATAAACAGGGGACTGCTGAAGCCCCGATTTTGAGGAAACCGCTTGACCCACCTTTCTGAAAATTTAACCATGGCTGTAAGTTGTGAGGACCATCATATCCACAATGTTTGAAAAGGATCCATTAGGAAAATAAAATCTTATAAATGCTTAAATGTTAATTGCTTGTGGTCAAAATTCACACCGTCCTCGCATATTTGAATCATCAATATCTCCTCCCCCTGGATGAGTTGAGCCCTCAAACTTCACAGGCTTTGAGAATGAGATCAATAACAAGTGCCTTTGAAATGTGATACTGATTGATGCAGGCAAAACCGACTTATTAGTGATCAAAAATCAGTTCTGCTGGTTCGCACATGCTCAGTACGTATGGAGTTTTCAGCTTTGTGCTTCACTTATGTCACCAGCTGATCAGTTAAACACCTGGTGACATCACAAAGGCTTTCTGCTTTAGACAGCTGAAGCTCTGAGCAGTCAGCAATAAGTGTGCTTCGGTGGGACGATCCTGAGCACAAGGGAAATGGTATTAGGAGGTATGTGTGATATGGGTGGTATGAGGAGATGGGATTGCTGAGGGGAAGGGTTTGGTTGGGGGATACTGAGGGGACAGGTCTGCTGGTATACAATGCGTTGTACACAATGAAGTTAAGTATAAACAGACTTAAATTACTCAGACAAAATTGTTCCTTGTCAAATTATAATAATAAAGTAGTTTCATAATTGTAAAATGTGCAAGTTTAGTTATAGATAAAAATGAAGTATGTGTGCATGGTAAAGAATTTAGTACATATATTACATGTATCTTGATGATCCCCCTGCATTGATCCCCGACTTCCACCCACCCGCACCTAACCCAGACCTTCACACACACACCCCACACTGATCCCCGACCTCCCCCCAGCTGCATCTAACCTAGACCTAAACCACACCACCCCACACCCGCGCTGATCCCTAACCTACACTCCCCCCACGCTCATCCCCGACCTCTCCCTACCTAGCCCAGACCTTCACACACACACTGCAAGGATGACCTCGGCTGAGCCCCGCAACCCCAGCCCCACCAAAGCCTCCCCCCTGCATGAGATCCCCCAAGCGCAGCCACTGTTCATTATAAACAGGGGACTGCTGAAGCCCCGATTTTGAGGAAACCGTTTGTCCTACCTTTCTGAAAATTTAACCATGGCTGTAAGTTGTGAGGACCATCATATCCACAAAGTTTGAAAAGGATCCATTAGGAAAATAAAATCTTATAACTGCTTAAACGTTAATTGCTTGTGGTCAAAATTCACACCATCCTCGCATATTTGAATCATCAATATCTCCTCCCCCTGGATGAGTTGAGCCCCCAAACTTCACAGGCTTCGAGAATGAGATCAATAACAAGTGCTTTTGAAATATGATACTGATTGATGCAGCCAAAACCGAGTTATTAGTGATCAAAAATCAGTTCTGCTGGTTCGCACATGCTCAGTACGTACGGAGTTTTCAGCTTTGTGCTTCACTTATGTCACCAGCTGATCAGTTAAGCACCTGGTGACATCACAAAGGCTTTCTGCTTCAGACAGCTGAAGCTCTGAGCAGTCAGCAATAAGTGTGCTTCGGTGGGATGATCCTGAGCACAAGGGAAATGGTATTAGGAGGTATGGGTGGTATGGGTGGTATGAGGAGCAGGGATTGCTGAGGGGAGGGGTTTGGTTGGGGGGTACTGAGGGGAGAGGTCTGGTGGGGGGAGCAGGGGATGCTTTTAGGTGTGTGGAGCAAGGGCTACTGAGGGGTGGGGTGCAGGATCAGGGGGTGCTTGGAGGGGTGGGGATCACTGAAGGGAGGGGTACCTGTCAGCAGCCACATAACTGTAGACACTTAAAGTGTGATAACTGTGATTTGGTGGGACAACCCAGAGGACACATGAGGGAAAAGGTGGTATGAGGAGCAGGGATTGCTGACGGGAGGGGTTCGGTTAGGGGACCGAGGTTTGTGCTTCGCAGAGCTGGTTGTGGGAGCAGGGGATGCTGTTAGGTGTGGGGATCAAGGGGTATTGAGGGGTGGGGTGCAGGATGAGGGGGTGCTTGGAGGGGTGGGGATCGCTGAAGGGAGGGGTTTGGTTGAGGAACAAGGGGGTACTGAGTGGAGGGGTTTGGTTGGGGGATACTGAGGGGACAGGTCTGCTGGGCAGAGCAGGGGATGCTGTTAGGTGTGGAGATAAAGTGTTTGTCATCATGTCAAACCCTCTGACCAATGACATACAATGAGAACAAAACTTAAGTCAACAACCATCATAACAAAAAACTAAACAAACAACAAGGAAAAAAACACAAGAAATTAACAACAAAAAACTTACCAGTTTTAAAAAAACACTTAAATGCACAAGACATAAAACCCCCAAAACAGGGAAATTAAAACACAATTACACCTACAACACATATAGCAAAACGCATGTACATAACCATAATATATCTACTACCTTACAATCCATAGCTTCATTACTTAACAACAAGTAACCATGGTCACTTATCTATTTTGTACATTTAAAATTATTAACATAATTAGACAACACAAACACACAACAAAGTGTATTTACTGTGCTTTGCAGGGATTACACTATGTTGGGATGTGTTCCCTATTTGTTCAGTACACGGTATTCAGTTCTACAGGAGTTAATCAAGTACCTTCAGGTGACTGGGAAGTACCTTGGGAAGGGTTATCTGCTCATTCTGTAAATTGTATGCAATTTCAGTACGTATCCAGTTTGTCTCACTACTGAGATGATAGTACCTTGGAAAGGGTGCCCTGCCACGCACAGTAAATGCACTTTGTTGTGTTTGTGCTGTCTAATTATGTTAATAATTTTAAATGTAAAAAATAGATAAGTGACCATGGTTACTTGTTGTTACGTAATGAAGCTATGGATTGTAATTTAGTAGATATATTATAGTTATGTACATGTGTTTTGCTATATGTGTTGTAGTTGTAATTGTGTTTTAATTCCCCTGTTTTGGGGGTTTTATGTTTTGTGCATTTAAGTTTTTTTTTTTAAACTGGTAAGCTTTTTGTTGTTAATTTCTATCTAATTTATAACTAACCTAAGTACTACTGTCTATCTAAATATATACAACCACCCTATTCCCTCCCAATTCCCATCTTATGTACTCCCTTCCTAAGTGTGTGTGTGTGTGCTGTGCTTGTGTATTATAATTTATATTAGATTATTATTTTATTTCCTCCACTCCTTCCTTCTCCCTCTCCTTCCCACGCCACAAAGAGACTGCTGCATTGCAGTCCCTTATATACTATATCAAAATTTATATGCCAACCCTTCCTCCAGGAGGGAGTTCCACAGCTGCAGTGCGACCACAGAGAACACCCTCTCCATTGTGGCCCTCCCTCCTGGCTAACCCGGGGGACCTCCATGAAGGCGCCCCCGGCGGACCGCAAAGATTGACCCAGGACCTGAGGAGTGAGGCAGTGTCTCAGATAGGAGGGACACAAGCCTTACAGGGCTTTAATGGTTAGAACCAACACCATGAATAGGTCTCAAAATGCTATAGGCAACCAGTGCAGAGCTCGGAGCACTGGTGTTATGTGCTCCCTATGGCCCATCCCTGTCAGAAGACAGGCCGCTGCATTCTGCACCAGCTGCAGCTTCCGAACCATCACCATGGACAGCCCCACGTAGAGCGTGTTTCAGTAATCCAGCTTCGCGGTAATGAAAGCATGGATGAGGGTGGCCAGGTCGGAGTCCGAAACATATGGCCAGAGCCTCCACACAAGATGTAGCTGGTCAAAGGCTCCCTTTGCCACTGCCTCTACCTGGCACTCCAGCCAAAGGCTGGGGTCCAACAGGACTCCCAAGCTCCTGACCCGGGAAGCCAGTGGGGGGCAGACCACCTCAATGAGGGGATCCATCACCCCCCCCGCCTGACCCACCAACATTACCTCCATCTTATCGGGATTCAGTCTCAGTCTGTTCCACCGCATCCAATAAGCCACTGCCTCCAGGCACCTGGAAAGCACTGAGACTGCAGGGTCTGGGTGAGTTGAAAAAGAGAGGTATAGCTGAGTGTCATCAGTATATTGGTGGCAACGCACACAAAACCATCTCACAACCTCCCCCAGGGGTTGCATATAGATGTTAAACAATAATGGAGACAAAATAGAACCTTGAGGTATGCCGCAAGAGAGGTCCCAGGGGCTAGATGTTTCAGCCCCCAACACCACCTGCTGACTCCTTCCCGAGAGGACTGAGCAGAACCATCCAAGGACCATCCCATCCACCCACCACCACCCCCCGCCGCCCCCTGGACCACAATTGTCAGCAATAACCTATGGTCCACTGTATCAAAAACAGCTGAGAGATCTAACAGGATGAGTAGTGTTGAACGCCCTGAGTCCATCTCTCAGCGGAGGTCATCCACCAAGGCCACCAACGCAGTCTTGGTACCATATCCTGGACGAAACCCTGATTGAAATGGTCTAGAAAACTGATGACATCCAGATGACCCCGGAGCTGCTGGGCCACTACCCCTTCAATAACCTTCCCTAAAATGGGAAGGTTAGAGACAGGACAGTAACTGGTCAGTGCCTCAAAGTTCTTTAACAGGGGCTGCACCACCACCTCCTTGAGGCAGCCTGGCACTCTGCCCTCCTGAAGGGATTCATTGATCACCCCTGCCAACACTGGCCTTAAGGTCTCCCTGGAGACTTTTACCAACCAGGATAGGCATGGATCTAATTCGCAAAAGGTAACCCTAACAGACCCCAGGACATCCACAGCATCAGCCAGCATCACTTCTTGAAACTAATCCAACAAAGATGGGCAATATGGGGCATCCATAACCCCAAGCTCTCCCTCCTCTGCATCAATCCTAGCTCTGAAATCGTGTTGAATGCGAGCGATCTTCTCTGCAAAGAAGGTGACAAACTCGTCACAGCGAGCCTGGGATATCTCCCCCTCCAGGCGGAGGGAGGATGGACTGACCAGCCCCCTCACCACCCAGAAGGGCTCCGCCAGGCACAACTTTGCAGCAGCTTTGAGGGAGGCAAAGATTCCTTCTTTGCTGCCCTCACGGTCACAGCATAGGACCACAAATGGGCCTGATCCTGTAGCTTATCGTATTGAGTGCGAGAACAATGCCAGCATCACTCTAACTGCCGTCCCTTCTGGTTCATACACCGCAGCTTCTCAGTAAACCAAGGAGCCCTACGATGACAAAGCAGTGGCAGCGGATGTCTCAAAGTCACCCGGTTGATGGCCCCCTCCAGCAAGATGTTCCATAATTGGACGTGATCATCAAGGTGGAAGGGGGACGGAGGAAGTGCTGCATATGTTGTTGTGCACCCGGATTGTCCAGCCAATTAAGGGTGAGAGGGGGAGGGGTAATGGGGTGGATGAGTTGTTGTGTACATTGTGCACACCCTGATTAGCTAGGCAATTAAATGGCTGTAGCTGCTGCAAATGGCAAGACCTGTTGAGCCACCAAGAGTTCCAAGAGTTCTTCGGAACTGAAGAGTTCCAGAATTTCTGAAATTTTCAGAACTTTTCAGATGTTAGTCTGGTGCTCTGGGAAGAATGCCAAAGTGCCTCCAAGTACGCAGACTGAGAACTTGGAACTTCAGAAATCTGTCCGATAGGGATAGGCAAACAAATCGCGGTTGGGTTTTGCAGTTCGGTTCAGTTCGGCCGTTCGGGTCAGTCGCCGCGTTCGGGTTCGGCCGTTCGGTTTGGTCATATTGGGTTCGGTTGGGGTGTTCGGAAAAAAGCTCTCTGTGCGAGAAATGATGGCCCCAGATCCATGATGGTGGGTCCTGGGACTAGAATGGCAGCTTCTGGATATTGACCACAACCCTCCCTGCCTGTAACTTGGCCCCAGAATCCTGACAGCGGGTTCTAGGGCTGGAGTGGCTGTTTCTTGGTGCTGTGGAATGACATCGCCTCTGTGCGAGGAATGATGGCCCCAGACCTATGACGGTGGATCCTGGGACTAGAATGGCAGCTTCTAGGTATTGGCAACAGCCGTCTATGCCTGTAACTTGGCCCCAGAACCCTGATGGCAGGTCCTGGGGCTGGAGTAGCTGTTTTTTGATGCTGTGGAATGGACAGCGCCCAGTGCAAGGAATGATGGCCCCAGACCCATGATGGTGGGTCCCGGGGCTAGAGTGGAAGCTTCTAGGTATTGGTCACAGCCCTCCCTGCCAGTATTGTGGTCCCAGAACCCTGATGGTGGGTCCTGGGGCTGGAGTGACTGTTTCTTGATGCGGTGGAATGACATTGCCTCTGTGCAAGGAATGATGGCCCAACCTATGACAGTGGGTCCTGGGGCTAGAATGGCAGCTTCTAGATTTTGGCCCAGCCCTCCCTGGCTGTAACTTGGCCCCAGAACCCTGATGGTGGGTCCTGGGGCTGGAGTGGCTGTTTCCTGATGCGGTGGAATGACATCGCCTCTGTGCAAGGATTGATGTTCCGACCCATGATGGTGGGTCCTGGGGCTAGAGTGGTAGCTTCTAAATTTTGGCCACAGCCCTCCCTGGCTGTAACTTGGACCCAGAACCCTGATGGCAGGTCCTTGGGCTGGAGTGGCTGTTTCTTGGTGCCGTGGAATGACATCGCCTCTGTGCGAGGAATTATGGCCCCAGACCCATGATGGTGGGTCCTGAGGCTAGAGTGTCACCTTCTAGATACATATTGGCCATAGCCCTCCCTGCCAGTAGCGTAGGCCCCAGAACCCTGATGGTGGGTCCTGGGGCTGGAGTGGCTGTTTCTTTTTTTATATATATATCTATCTCTACACTAAATCTAACTGCTTTTAACTATTCTAAAACCTATTGAACTAAATGGAATATCCTAATAATTAACTACAAAGACCTTGTCCTACAAGCACACTGTATCTCTATCTATCTCTATAACTAAGCTAACTAGTATGTATATCTATCCAGTAACTATCTATCTAATAACTATCTATCAATTGATAGATAGATAGTTATTAGATAGATAGTTACTGGATAGATATACATACTAGTTAGCTTAGTTATAGAGATAGATAGAGATATACAATATATATACAATATTACACAGGGGGAAACACAAAGAACACAGGGAGGGGTACAAAACTGAAATGAAAATCAATCTAATAATAATCCTACTCTAAATAAATCCAAAACTTAGAACAGGGGAAGGGAATCAGGGATGGAATAAGAGGGAGAGGGAAAGGATTCAATGGAGGGCGGAGGGAGGAAGGAAGATTGAACACAGGGAATATAGGGAGGGGTAAAAACAAAAAATAACACCTAAATCTATCCAATATAATCTAAATAAATGATCATATGGAGGTAAATGGGTTGGATGGGTGATATAGGAGGATGGCAATGGATTAGGAATAGGAAGGAACAAAAACTGCTGGGAGAGGGAGCCTTCTGAAATGCCTGATGTTCAGGAACAGTGACTAGCTCAGAAGGTGTTGGGAAGGGGGTGGAAATCAGATTTGTTTCTTGCTGCGCCCGCCTCACTGCAAGCCCCATTGGCTCCATGCAGCCTAGCCCATGGTCAATCGCAGACTGCGAAGCCAGTGGTCTGAGGCGAAAAGGAATGGTGATTGGGCAGGCTGGCTGCTACTCCAAGCCTCTCCACCCCTGGTGCCTGGAAGTCTGCTCCTCAGCTGACTCCCACTCCCTATCATGTTTTGCCTTCCAGTGACACATTAGTGCCACCCGAACACGATCTGAACTGACCAAACTGTTCGGTCATTTCAATGTTCGGAACCTAGTTCGGTTCAGTCAGTTCGTGTTTGGATTCAGGTTTGGGTTCAGTCATCTGAACAGGCCGAGTTCAGGCCGAACTCCGAACTTCCGAGCCACGTTTGCCCATCCCTACTGTCCGAGTTCTTGGATGGACTTTTCAGTTCAGTCCTATGTTGTTGTTTATTATGGCTAAGTCATCATCAATAAACAATTGCCACTTGGTAACTGATCATTGTTGGTGCCGTTCAGTTACTGTAGCTCTGATGGTTATTGATATTTCACACAGATTAGGTAAGGATTACAATTACAATTGTTTAGGATTACAATTACAATAGGATTAGAATTGTTTCAAAAAGTTTGTTGGACAAAGGTTGCAGTGTAGTAATTGTGGTTCAAATAATGGAGAGGGAGACCTACAGATGCCAAGCACTGGGTGAGCACCGAGACTGCCGGTTCTGAGTCTACAGAAAAAGAGAGGTAAAGTTGTGTGTCATCGGCGTACTGATGACAATGCATGCCAAACCCTCAATGACCTTAACCAAAGGCTGCATATATACGTTGAACAGGAGGGGGGACAGAATAGAACCCTGTGGGGCTTCACACATGAGGTCCTGGGCATATGAAGTACATTCCCCGAGAACCACACGTTGAGTTCTCCCGGCCAGGAATGAGCGAAACCATTCAAGAACAATTCCGCCCACCCTGGCCAGGTCCCACAGCTGAGCTACCAACATCTCGTGGTTAACAGTATCAAATGCAGTCGACAGATCTAATAGAATTAAAAAAGAAGATCTGCCCTGGTCTAATTCACGGCGCAGGTCATTTATCAAAGCCACAAGTGCAGCCTCCGTGCCAAACTCGAAGTCACGGTGAATCTGAGCGATGGAAAAAGTGTGATCCAAACAGTTCCACTGTGCACCCCAACTCCCTTAAATTCTCCTTCATCACAGCTATGAAATGTTAACTAGTTAACAGCTGCCCATTGCCATGCAATGGCAAGTAGCCCTCCCTCGGTGGATAGGATGGTATATATTCCCTCACTTCCATTACCGGGTAAATATCTTGGTCTCAGGAATTGTACAGCCTTACCCTTGTTTCTCTTACCTCTCTGGTCTGCATTATATAACTTTACCCTTAATAAAGTGGCATCAGCTGCCAATTTGAGATCAATTAACTGTAGTGCCCCCCATGACTGGGCAATGAGTTTGCTTCTTCTGAATACAATGAAGAAGGCAAGTGTAAAGGCCACCGAAAAGAGGAACACCTCACTACTGTGTCAACACAATTCTTTACAATGATGCAACCATGTCTGCCAATATCTGTGAGGTGATAGGGCATCTATCACCTGGCCTGTTCTCCTGCCTGTGCCAAGATTATATTAATACCTTCAAAAATGGTTTCTGCCCCAGCTCAAGATGCCCAACCATTCTACAGAAAAAATAAATGGCAGCCCATTTTGCTGTAATAGTGCCTGATGCCAATCCTCTGCTATGGAGCTTAAGACCAAACTTGATTATCTGGGATAAAGTGATTGGGAACTGGTTCCCCCACCGCTCCATAAGTCTGATCACCTGAAATTCACTGAATGTTTGCTTATATGTACCCCGTGTGGTGGGTGTGACAGAACTTTTAAATGTAATAAAAAGTTCTAAAACCCAAGGTTGCACCGGTTGTCTGGGATGGGATCATGCTTGATTGACCCCTGGAGCCAGCTCCCTGAAACACTCCACCTATACTTGAGAAAGGGCATCAGCTCTGTCTTTATTTAACCCATGTATTTGTTTAGCCATAAAAAGGATGTGGTGCTTCAGACATACCAGAACGAATACACTGATGAACTGCATGACTCTAATCAATATGGAGGAAAGTCACAAGTGATATAATGCAATATACCACGGACATGTTATCGCTCCAGAACCACACCCTGTGGTTGGAAAATTGGTTGGTCCAGAAGTGGATCACCAGCACTGTGGAGAAAAAATTCTAGGAATGTTAAATCTCTGGTAATGCCCGTATTATTATTATTATTATTAACAAACATTTATATAGCACCAGCAGTGTACCTGGCACTTTACAAAGTAATAAAATAGACACGGTCCCTGCCCCTAGGGCTTACAATCTGAGAGACAGGAGCTGGGGGAGAGACATAGGAAGGGGAACAGAGGGAGAGACAAGGGGTCTAACATTCATGAAGATGCGAGGTCTCAAGTGCACGTACTTGGCTTGGTTACGATGAGAATGACAGCAGGCAGGTCCATGTGGCAAGGATAAGGGTAATCCGATCATAGGTATAGGAATAGTGGCTCAGCAGGATAAAGAGTCAGACAGAGCAGAGCGAAAGAGGTGAGTTTTAAGGAGAGATTTGAAGGTATGAAGGGAGGGTGCAAGACGGATGTGGACAGGGAGGGAGTTCCAGGCATGGGGGGCAGCAAGTGAGAAGGGACGAAGGCGCTTAGGGGAACAGGGAAGGCGTGGAAGGGTGAGAGAAGGGACAGAGGAGGAGCGAAGTGCACGGGCTGGAGTATGGAGGGCGATAAGTGCAGAGAGGTAGGGGGGAGCAAGGTTGTGAAGAGCTTTATAGGTGAAGACTAGGAGCTTGTGCAGGATTCGTTCAGGAAGGGGAAGCCAGTGAAGCGAAGAGGTAGATGACCCTGGCAGCAGAGTTTTGGACAGAGATGAGGGGAGAAAGGTGAGACCGGGCCCTTCTCTGCCCATGTCACTGGCCACCACCTGGCATATCAAAGACTCCCATACCAATTGTCCCAACAGCATCTGAGTACACCTGAAGCTCCACCTCCAAGAGCAGGCATTCCCTCCATACACTAATGCCATTGTGTTAAGAAACAACAACCAGATTTACAGACCCTCTTTTATTTCCTGTGTAACCGAAATGTGGTGATCGGGGTCCGAACGCCGGCTGTTTTAGTGTAAAGGCACAACATAAATGTTCTGCCATGAGCCACAACCCTGCAGGTGAACTGGAGTGTCACCTTCATCACCTGCCTAACTTTCCCAAATCAGCAAGCAGGGCAGTCATCTTGGCTTCCGTCAGGTGGGGCATTTGCTCCTGGGAATCTAGTTCAATTCCTAGATACATCAATTATGTTGCTGCATCCTCCATCTCTTCCTCAGCTAATAGAAACCCAATTTCTGCCACCATTCCATGAAAGTTACTCAACAGGTGAAGACACTTCCATGACCCCAACCTCCACATTAACAGTAAGTCATCTATTGAGTCACATGGTGTGATCCTGCTTGGTTTTGCACTATCCACTCAAGTGCCAAACTAAACTTCAAAAGCTGCACAAAATAATGAACACCCCATTAGCATAGCCTCCTGAAAATAAAACTTGCCCTGGAAGGCAAAAACCTAATAAATAAAATTCAAAGGGCTGAACAGGGAGAAGTCTGAAGGCTGACTTAATGTTGCTGTTGGCCATCAAAGTACTTTCCCCTCAGTCTCTAATCATGTCTTCAAACTTGTCAAATGAAGCACAATGGACTGAGTAGAGCTCAGGCAGGATAGTGTCATTAACCAAATTCCCCACCTCCATGGATAGGACAGGTGATATATTTACCTAAATTGTCCCTCCAGCTTTTTTGATGCCACTCCCAGGGGCGAGATCCTAAGGCATGGCATTGGAATCACATCAAACAGGCCTGTTACTCACCTCCCTTCAACCTCTTTTTTATTTTCTTAGCAACAATTAGCTCAAGGGTCTATGCAGATTTAAGGTAAGCTGCCATTCTGTGCTCACAAATAGCTACAAACTGAATCCTGAAACTGAACCTAAAACCTGAAACAACATAACTTGTGGTTTCCCTATCTGGGAAGTAAAGCAGCAACTTTTTTAAAACTTCAAACTTAACTGGCATTGTGCCCCTTTTCCGATCCCCTGGTTATCTGTCCCAGTGAACCCCATTTCTCTGGAACTGGGTATCCTTTCTGATGGCCTATAATGGGGAGGTGGGATCGTTTTTTAAAGGAATTAGACATTGGGTGGCCACCACCACAAGGCAGGCAGGAATGGCGAAACATACAGTGGGCATGAAAACAATTACCCCCATCACTGAAGTCATAGCAAGCCAAGACCTGTTGACAGGCTCTTCCTGCATCAGACCTGCTTGACTCCTGCACATAACTTCCATCCTTTGTGATCACATAACCAGTATCATCCCTGGACAGGTCCGTATCCTGCATGCACGTGAGCCAAATGTTGTGTGCATGTACATCCAATCTAAGCCCAGGGTATCGGCATACCTCAACCACCTGAAGCCATTGCCCAAACGGTGAGCCCTCTTCATAATACTGTAATATTTACAGAAGGCAGAAGGTCACACCATAAGCATTTGCAGAACAACCCCGCCATACACTATGTAAGCATACTCACAGTTTGTCCAGTTTTTACCCTCTTAGTCTGCTCAATATCCCTGGACTCGTTTTTGTCCCTGGGGTCAGGGATGGGGGTCACAGAACAACACCACAAACATGTCCAAAAACATAATCCTCCCCTCCACCATATTTTTTTTATTTGTGGCCTGCAATAGGTGAACTCCTATAGGAGCAGAAATCTCAGTGTACCCGTACTACCAACCCTGGAGAGGAATCATCTCCTTCCCGGGCACTGATGCCAGCCTTGGTGGAACATAAGCACCGCTTATGGGTGGGTTGCAAGACCTGCACTGTTCACGCACCCTGTGGGGTACCTATGACCGTGTTTCTCCCACCCACTAATGAACAACCTGTCACCTGATTACTTCGCACTGGTAATGCCCTGCAGGTGCCACACCTTGATCAGCCACAGCAGCCTGGAGGGATCCTGATGGTGACTCGATGGTGTACTAGCCTGTGTTCACCTCTGTAATGGCCCTGCCCCCCAGAATTACTTACACTACTGTCCGTGCCTGGCACTTGCAGGCTGGGTGGTGTCTGGGCATTGTTCACTCCCTGATGTGCCTGCTCCTCAGTGCTCTGATCCATGCCTCCATCCTGGTTACTATTGCCTGCAATGCCTTCACCATCAGGTCTACTGCAGCTGGCCTACCTCTCAGGTGTTTCTGAGCGCCATCCTTGAAATGAGATAGTGATGACTGGCACACGCTGACTACCCCGTCACCTTGGTTGCTCACCCTGAGCATCCTCTTATGCCCTATTGAGGCCCTCTGGCTGTCCCTGTTGGGGGAATTAGCTCAGGAGGTGGAATGGGAACCACATTGGGCAGCTTTACCATCTAGCATCCATGATGTCAAGGCAAACTTGCAGAGCCAGGAAAATTTGCATGACCCCTGGCAATATGCCCTCCTGGTCTCCCTGTCCCACCTCCATGCTGTGGTCAGTTGTGTGGGTGCCTCACTCCCCTTGGCCTTTGGGGGGCCCTAGCACACCTGTGGGGATGGCTCCTGTTGACCCTTTTCATTCCTGCACATCCTCATGCCACAGCTGGACAACTAAGGGGGTTTCCCCCCCTCACTTTTTTTATTGCCTCCCTTTGCCTGTGTCACCTAAGTGAGAATTGTGGTGTGCGGGATGGGCCAATGCTCCCTTGCCAAACCCAGACCCTGACCCCCTTAAATCCTGTGAGAGAGATTGGGTGGGTGAAGAAGGAAGGTACGGGGGAAGGGTGCTCTGGCAGACTTTCCCAAATCCCCCAGGGCCAGTTGAAGAATAAAGGGAGAGGGTACTACAACAGAGAAGCAACCCAGCCTGGGATGACACATCAAGGCCCATCCTCTGCTTTCTCTCAGCTCCTGGACTCCAGACGCTCAGCCTTTCACTGCTGCCACTGCTAAAATTGCCACCGCCACCTCTCCTGGTCTGCGCTGAGGTCTCTTGACATTCTCCAGCGGCATGCCTGTTCAGGTTCCCCATAATGCACAGATGACCAGATCCCGTCCTCCACTCCCTCTTAGAGAGAGCTGGAGAGCTGCTCCCAAAGAGCGCTCTTCCTTCCCCCCTGGGGAAAATAAACCAGATTGGTGACAAGTTTCACTATTCAGGTGCAATGGTATATGGGCCGCCTGCAAGCAGTTCCACTGCCAGACCTAGTGATTCCGTGCCACCCTCTTTCTAAAAAGGAAAAGTGCCTCCTGGAGCAGGAGAATAGGGAGGAGGGTTATAATAAGCACAATGAGTTATGAATGTGACTATTATATAAATACTGGTATGAATTCATTAAATAGTAACATAATGTAGTTACTCTTCTCTGGACATAAAAAATATCTACCATCAATGTCTAACAGGGCAAACATTGAAAAGAAGGGGAGAATTATTTATATTATAGTTATTAATTTATTATATTTGTGAGTCGCCCCATATGCCTACAGCATCTCGAAGCGATGTACAACTAAAAACATTCATAAAACAATTTTTAAAACATCATTAGGGCAAAAGAGGAAATAAAATAAAATTAACGGGGAGAAATAATTCAAAGCATTCATCTACTAGAATTTAAATAAAACTCTATGAAAACTTTCTTTCTAGTTATTTTTTAAAAAGAGTTCCTTTAACAGACAGACATAGCAACAGATAACACAGGGGAAAAATAAAAAAGAATCAAAAAAAGCCCCTAACAGGGTAAGAAATCAGATTAATGTACAAACTCCCTCCAAAAGCACTCTGTCAGTGCAATTGCATCACTTTATTAAAAACAAAGGAAGGAACTCGGGCGACAGCTGACCCCAAAGGGAAGCAACAGGAACAAACGCGGGAGGAACAAAAGTATTAATTCACAACTTATAGAGCACAATAAATCACAGCAAAACAGGATAGAGAAAAGTATATGTGGATAAATGGGATGATAACACAGGATTCCAAATGATGCTGGAACAATGGGAACAGATAGTGTATGGTAGCTCATTCATCTATCTATGTATATCCAAAAGAAGGTACTGTTCTTAATATAATATCCCATGTTTGTTTTTATAAAGAAAAAAGAAACATGATTTATTGTTTCTATTGAAGATTTCATAGAAAGGAAGGTGTATTCAATTTAAAGGAACAGGCTGAAAAACAAATTGAGGCTGTAGAGCAATGGTTCTCAAGAATTTTGTCCATGGCATCCTAGTCTGAGGTTTAGAAATCATACAACAACTCCAGCGAGCAGCAAAGAGGTGGGAAGTCTTGCAATTATCAGCCAGGATAATGACTAGAGCTAACTAACGGGTAGTAAATTTATTATTTGTGGGTATTATTCACATGTTCAGTAGATCTTCTGGTATCCAAATAATATCCATGACTGAAACAGGTATCCAATTGTGGGGGTTTTTTTTGGGGGGGGGGAATCCTGTTTCAGTTTCTTCATTTTTCAAGGTTTTTCACCCAGCGCGTACAGCCCAGCTGGGATGTAGAAATAGAGAGGAGATCCTATAGAAATAGAGAGGAGCTTCTAGAAGCACAAAGTACCTTCCCTTCCACTTCCAAAAATACTGTAGAATATCATAGAGTTGAAAGGAATCTCAATGGTCATCCTGTCTAGCCACATGCTTAGATGCAGGATGACTGTAACTACAACATGTCCTTCTTAAAATGAGACACTGAAAACTGTATACAATACTGCAGTTGAGGTCTGACCAATGCTGAGTAGAGAAGAATTATTACTTTCACTTACTTGGAAACAATGCTTCTGTTAATGCAGCCAAAAATTACATTAGCTTTTCACAGCAGCCACATCACACTGTGGACTCATATTCAGTGTATGCACAGTGTGGCTCTGGGAGCTACTGTAGGGATGGATTAAATTACGTTACTGGAGATTAAATGCTCAGCAGACCATAAGACATCCCATAAGGAAAAACAAAATCTCACTAGTAATTAATAATCAATATTAATAACTAATTTTTATACAGCATCCCCTGCCATGGCACGCAGAGTGCTTCACATATAACAATTTAGCACTTTTAAAATCCTCACAACAACCCTATGTGGTAGGTTAGGCTGAAATAATATTGTGACTGACCCAAGATCACTCAGTGAGTTTCTGGCTAAGGCGAGACTTAAACCAGGGCCTCCCCCTATATCCCAGTCCAGGCATTGGACACTTATTAAAATTATTTATTTATTTATTTATTCAAATGTCTTATATCCCGCACCCTCCTGCTCACAGAACACCTTGGGGCAGCTTACAACAGAAGCAATCTTTTACAAAATCAACAAGTAAAATCAACTCTAGATTTTAAAATTCAGGAGCCAGGTGGTGTCAGGACTTATGGTGGTAGGAGATGAGGTTGGAGCCAGGGGCCCCGCTGGCTGCACTGCCAGGGATGGAGTTGGGCTGCCTGTGGGGACATGGAGAGTTCCAGGAATGGTGGAGCAGAGCCCTTCGCACTGCAGCCCCCCCACCCCCCAGCTGCATCCTGTGGCAGGGAGGAGCAGGGAATGGAGGAGGACTTAGGCGCAATGACCCAGCTGGAAGCGCCCAGCTCCTCAGTGCATGCGCAGTGTTGTAGGGTTGCCTGAGCAACCCAGATGCTCTGTGTGCCTGCACAAAGCAGTGGAGAGAACCCAGCGGCTATAAAGAGTCAGCAGAGAGCAAGCTGCCTTGTCGGTGATCAGCACTGCTGCTCGAGACTGGCCCTGTGAGTGTTATTGAGAGTGGTGCTTGTGCTACGTGGAGAAGGTTAGAGTATTGTGCTGTGCGTGAATGTGAGAGTATTGGGGGTGGGTGGGCATCAGGGTGTAGGTGTGTGTACGTTGGGATGTATGTGTGATAGAAGTGCTTATGCGGGGTATGTGTGCTGTAATGTCTCCCTTTCCCCCATTCCTCCCTTGAGCCTGCCCTTTCTGTGTGAGAAAGCCCTATCCTGGCCTTCCTCACTTCCTAGCCCTTCCCCCCTTATCCCCATGGGGCTCCTAACTTCTTTCCTCACCTCCTGGTCTCTGTTGTATATGGTGTTTCTATCTGGGATCTTCTGCAGCGTTTATGCTTGATCCTTGTCCTGTGATGATCTTGCCTGCTTCATTATGAAGCTACAGGGCTCTATTAGATCCTGAGGGTGCATTATTACCACAGGGACTAGTGGGCGTGTGGGCTTGGTGATGACCCTTTTTCCCTTCCCTTAGCTCAACCTAACAAACAGGCCTCCATCGGGAGGGAATTCCAAAACCTAGGAGCGGCCACCGAGAACACCCTCTCCATCATTGCCACCTGGGAAACCTGGGTGACTTCGAGTTGGGCATCCCCAGCAGACTGCACGGGCTGCACCACAACCTGTTCTGGTCCCGCAGGTAAGTGGGGTCCAGGCCATTTAGGGCTTTATAGGTCATTACCAACCACTTGAATTGGAGGGGAGGGTTGGGGGGGAGGGAGGGGAACGTTGTGGGGGGTAGTTTTAATTATTCATATTGTTGTTTTTATGTTTTTTATTGTTGTTTTAACTGTTGTGAGCCGCCCTGAGATGCCGTAGGCATGAGGGGGCATCCAATAAATAAATAAATTGCATTGGGCCCAGAAGATGATAGGCAGGTAGTGCAGAGAATGGAGCACTGGTGTAATGTGCTCGTGATGACCTGTCTCCATTAGGAGATGTGGCTCTACATTCTGCACCAGCTGCAGTCTCCGGACCATCTCCAAGGGTAGCCCCACGTAGAATGCGGGCACTTAGCCATTCATTACACCACACTGCCTCTCATGTGATGCCAGTGGCTCTCTCATGACACTGGTTGTCGCACTGGCTCTCACCAGCTCATGTTGGTCTTGTCCTGATCCTGTTGTAAGCTACTCTAGAAACAATACAGCTCCTATTTTGTCCTTAAAAAAACTATCAGAAATTAAAGGTGACTTAGAGCTTCATCTAGAATATCTAGGATATTTCAATACCAACAACTGTGTCAATTTTTAATTCAAGATGACTGCCTTTTTCTTTTCTTCTCACCTCTTGACAAGTTTTGCTTTCAAATCAAGGTATTTACTGAAAAGCCCATTCCTTTTTGTACATGAAATGTACCCTGCTTTGCAGGTAATTCCAAGAGCTTTTAATTCATGCAAACCATTTGTTATGGGCAGAAGAATCCTTCAATGGACTCTAATGGAATAGGAGCTCTGACAGCTTCCCACCTAGTTGGAGTGTTGAGCAGAATGTCATCAGTAGCATATTATTACCTTTCCTCAGCCTCATCCAGTGTTCTATTTTAAGAAGATGTAACTTCAACATTTTGTTTCTAAGTTGTAACATTTGTGCTCATTAAAACTTTTTTATTAAGTACTTAGATAGCACCAGCCATGTGTTTGACTTTGAAACTCTGGGTGTTGCTAAACATGCAGCCAGCGTGCTGCTTTCATGTCTCAGGGAGGGAGGGCACCCTCAGCTGGGTCAGGTCAGGGAACAGAATAAACATTTCCACCAATCAGCCTGGCTGGGGAGAAGGGCTGGAAAAGATGTAAGTCCGGTTGGTCCTGCCCCAAGTTGCAGCCGGTGTCCAAACCCCCACCATGACAGGTAGCACTGACTGCCAATAATGGGCAGTCATTACTGGCCATGGTGGCCCCCATGCTGAGTCCGGGAGCGCGAATGCACACACTCACCGACTATGGCCCAGCTGGGTGGCCCTTAAGCCTGGACTGTGGGCCCAGTTCCTTCTGGGGCCGTGATTCTGGGCAGCCACCTACCCAGTCGGGGGTTGTAGTGGTCCCACACCTGGTGGCTCGCTAACACATGCATGGGTAAGGTTCTAGCCAGGCAAGACATATCAGGCAGCATCACATACATTAACACCCATTATAATCAGAGATAGATCCCTGTCCCAAAGGCCTTCAATCTAGAATGGAAAGGGGATGATAGGGAGAGACAAATCCCCATTTTAAAAGTAGAGAACTAAAGTTGGGAAATAGTGACTTGTCCAAAGCCACCAAGTGCATTTATAGTTAAGATTGGACTTGAACCCTGGTCTCCTAAGTACAAGTCCAGAAACCTACCTACTAGGTTATACTAGCGCATGGCATTAACATAAATCTGACTTATTTAGCTTCAAATTATTTAGCTTCTGGCCCCAAGTCTGTTGGCTTTCCACCAAGCCTGTAAGACTTGGCTATTCTCCCAGGCCTTCGGAGGAGGGGGCGTTAATAGTGGGGCAGGGTGGCGGGTATTTAGGTGGTTTTTAGATGTTTTAAAATTGTTGTGTTCATGTTTTAGATTGTTTTTATTAGTGTTGTAAGCCGTCTCGAGATGCCATGGACATGAGGGGGCGGAAAATAAATGTAATAAAAAAATAAATAAAGATCAGCTGGGCTGATGCTTTAGTTACAGTAGTTTAAATTTCCTTATTTTGACCTTCCCAAGGCATTGCTTTCACACTCACTGCTTGTTGGCCACATAAAAATATTTACTGACGTAGATGCAACAGAGGCCTGGTTCTACTGACCTATCCCCAAATTCACCACCCACTGTCTCCATCAACTTCTACAAACATCCTTAGGACTCTCGCTGCCACCACCTGATGAACTTCCTTAAGGGAATAGTTTATTGTATCGTCAGACATACAACCTCCCAGTCTCCAGATTTAAAGGATTAATCTCTGAGGTAACCAGAGAAACATATAAATGCATATAAATGCATATAAAGCATCTATTTCTTGGTAGTATGCTGAGGCCTTTAGGCGTGGGGGAGAGAAACACAAGAATACCTCAGAAATAAAAGTTAACAGTAACTAACTTTTACTATACCAAGGGAATAAATATGGCTACAGGAAAGGAAAGAAATATTAACAATATATCATTTGATGACCTTTACAGTGTCAGTGTAAAACAGTTAATCTTACAACTCTTCTTAGACCAAACCTTTTTCTTAATTACCTTAACCTATCAGGGGTCCCCTGGGAAAAGCTCACCCTTACCTAAGCCGCTCCCAGGCTGTCACCCTAGTCCTAGATCAGCCCTTCCTAAGATCCCTTTCAGCCAGTCCCTCTGCCTGACCACACTCTTTCCCTCCAGTTCCAACTGTCTCCCCACTCCACAGTCTTCCAACTGCCAACCCCTTTAACCAGTCCCCATCCAGAAGCGCTTAAAGGCCAATCGGCTAAGAGGAACTTATTCAAATGAAGGATTGAACTCTTGCTCTGTAATTGACAAACCCAAGCCTTCTCAGTCAACCACTAAGCAATAGAATTAGCTTACCTCTTATCACCTCCAGAACCCCTCAAGGTCTAATCTTTAGCTCTGTGTTTCTTTAACACTAAGCACCTTTTTAACTTTAACCACCCCTATCTATCTACCCAAACATAACTCAAAAGGTAATATAACACATTTAATCTAACATAACGCTCCCAATCCAAACAGGTAACAAAGTTAACATATCAGAAAACCCAATTATGTCACAATACCCAACTAGGTCTTGATTCTGTTAATTCTACAGAGGAGCCCGACTGTTCAAGCAATTCTGTGTTGCAGTTTGCACTGTTTGACCATAGTTTTGAGACAACATTTCAACTCACACCGTTCTCTGCCCATAAAGAAAGTGGACCAGTATGGTTCCTTAACTTGAACTGAAAATGATATGTCTAAACAGACACTGGAGAATGAAGGGTCAGGAACTTGAAGTTTTTTTTCCCCAGTTATTGTTTCCAGTCCTTGACACATGGTTCTTCAGACACATTTTCATTTCTTCCAAATATATGATCTGAGGTAAATCAATAACAAGATTTTCCTTCTTGACACTCAAGTCCACAACCTAGGTTTTGATTAGTTCTTCCCCTTTATTCTCTGCATTCCAGCTAAACCATTTCACCTTGGTATATTTAATACTTTTATTCCTAGTCATGCTGCTAAAAAATCTTGTTTAAAACCACTTATCTTCACTACTGCAGCATCTTCCTACTTGCCCCTCTTATAAACAGCTATGCGCTGTAGTCTGTACTTCTCTCTACAATGTGCTTATCTGGCCCCATGAACCAGTATAACGTAGTGCATAATGTGTTGTGGATAATGGCTCAAACCTGCATGTTTTTGTTTCCCATTGACTTCATCTTATAGACAGGCTTGTTGATTATTTACCAAGACTTTGCATGAAAGCTGTTCAGGCCGGAATAGCAGTTTGGATAAATAATTAAAGATGTCCAGTTTTGCTTTTGAATTTTTTCAGGGCTATTCCAAAGCCAGTGTCAAAGATATGTTTAAGGCTCATTTGTGTGACAACTATATTCAAGCTGATGTGTCTGCTCATTTGTTATCCCCTATTGCCCCTTGGTATCCCAATGTTAAAACTCAGCATCAATTTGAAGTTTATCTCATATATGCAACTTCACAATTTGAAAGGTTCTAAGTTTATTGAGGTTTCAGTGGATGCCTTTGACTTTATTGGATGGCAGGTATAATCAGGGCTGGCCCGAGGCATGTGCCACCAGTGCCCAGGCACATGGCCCCATGGGGGGAGGGACCCCGCACCGCCACGGGCTAGAGACTGAAAATCCCCCCCCCCCAATTCTAGCATGTGCCGGCCGGCCTTTGGGGCCCCACAGCAAAGCTTGGCACATGGCCCCTGAAACCCTTGGGCCAGCCCTGGGTATAATGGCATTCCATACGACCTGAGATTGTGCCTTTGCAGCTCGAATCAGGTTGAAGATTTGCCTCACTATCTTTTTACTTGTCCATTCTCAGCTGGAATATGTTAAAATATGATAACACCCTTACTAGAGGGTAAAGCGCACTGGAATACACAGATCAAATTATTCTTTTTTTGGCAAACCCCTGTAAAGATCTACTGCTGAAGGCAGCCAATATACCACATGGCCTGGAAGTTCAAAGGCATATTCATTTTTAAAAGTTCAACAAAGCTTGCAGTTGAAATTTGTAACCATTCTATCTACTTGAACTGCACTGTTTTTATGTATGTTGGTTTGGCTTTTTAATTATGTTTATGATTTAATTATTGTGTTTTACCTTTATGTAAACTTTTATTGTCACAACCTATGGTTAAGACAAAGAAATTATTATGATTATGATTATGATTATATTAGTAGATAATGTGTCATGTGTAGATCTGGAAATCCAGAATTCCAATCATGTCTTAGTCATGAAATAATTAGATGATCTTCAACAAGCAAGTATCTCTCAGCCTCAGTTCCCTATCAGTAAAATAGGAATAAAAATGTCCTTCCTCACATGGTCATTCTTCAGGCAAATTAGGTAAGGACTGTAAAGTACTTTAAACTCTGAAAGCACCATATGAATAGTTAGTATTAAAGAATTCATGTTGAACTCTACAGGTGAGGAACTTTTGGGGGGCTACATTGGCATTTTGAAAATGCCCTATGAATCCACTCCCCCCACCCCTTCTCTGCAACATAAGCCCTCCCCACCCCAAAGAGCCAGGGAAAGGGAAGAAGGATAATAAACTAAAGCCACATAAGACAGGACGGCCCCAATCCCTAGGGATGTGCATGTTGTTTTCATTATTACAATAACGATAACGAAAATTGTCATTTTCATTTTTGTTATTGCAATAATGAAATTGACAACTGAGAATAACAATAATGATAACAAAAACTACAACCTAAAACAACGATAATGATACTGAAAATTAAAACAAAAACAACAATGTCATTATAGTTGTCATTATTAGTGCTGTGGCAGTTGGGTTTTGAAGGGGAAATGTGGAGAGGGGAGGAGGAGCAGACATCTCGGAGCCCTAAACAGGGTTGAACTCTTGAATTGTGCCTGTGTTGAGAGGGGCGAGCAGCTCAGCAGTATCTGATGGATGTATCATTGGCCAATGATCAGCGCATGCAGGTCCCAGCAGTCTCATGGCACTCTGTGATTGCCTGATGCCTCCCACAACCAATCAGGGGGGCTCAGGGGGAGGGCACTGAAACCCTTTATAATGGGAGGGCCAGCCTTTTTCTCTCCGTTCTGTGAGAGCTCTGCTTGTCAGGTTGTGTTTACAGAACTGTGGTGCTTGCACACAAAAACTCCTCCCTAGCCCTCATTGTATTACCAATACCTTTCCTTCCTCATACCCTATATTTTAACTTCCCCCTTTCCCTTCCCTTTTCACCTCTGTACATTATATATAGATAGGTAGTGTGTGTGTGTATGTATATATATATATATATATATATACACATATAGATTAGATTAGACTAGTTATATAGATAATTGATTAGATAATAGTTTTCCTTTTCCCTTCCCCTGTCTCCCTTAGATTTAGATAGATATTAGTTGCACATGGGAATCAATACCGATAACGATTCCGATACAAAAAATAAAATTTTCATCTGAAATGATATCAATAACGATACCGATAATGACACCAAAACCGATAATGACAACAATAATGAAAACAACATTGTTGTTAGTTTAGTTTAGTTTATTGACGGCACTGGCTCTCGCCATGGCCCATCATTGTTGTTAATAACAATAATGAAAACAAAAATAAAAAACAAAAATGACATGGGGGCCTGATGCACACCCATACCAATCCCCCAACCGTCCCAGAGAAGGCATATGCAGCCCCCACATTTGGGCCGGTGGAGAGAGCAGGCCTCATTATCTTCTCTTCTACCACTCTGGGGAAACTGAGTGGGTGGAATGCTGCCACAGGTCCCACCATGTCCCGGGTGGACAGAGGAACATAAAAATATAAGAACATAAGTAGTGCCATACTGAGTCAGACCAATGGTCCACAAGCCCAGCATCTTATCCTCTGAAAGAGGCCAATCTCGATCGCACGGGAGAAAACCTAACAGTCACAATGGGAAATCCATTCCCCATTGTTCACGCCCAACTCCCAACAGTAAGAAGTTCATCCCATAAGCCCATTATCATGCACTGGGCAATCTCAGCCCAGGGTGGACAACAGTAACATGTGATGCATCACTGGTCATCTTCAGTGGATGTATCACATAGCAGCTGGCTGCCTTCCCTGTGGAAGAGCTGGGAGAACATCTGGCAGCCACCAGCAATACAATCTGATGCATTGCAGGTTAAGGTTGCCCAGTGTGGGGGAACGCTGTCCAAAGTGGAGTAATATTTTGTGTGGCTTCACCCATAATAGCAGGGTTATTCAGTGGGGAAGCTGGGGTGTGTAGGATGTGGGGGGATGGAGTGGTGGTGAAGTATTGGACCAGGGTGGAGAAAGTTAATGCATCCTTGGAGGCCATATGATAGAGGTATGGAATGGGTGAAAGTGGAGCAGGGCAAAGCAAACTAGAACACAAGGGATTGGGGTCTAGCAAACATGCCTTATGGCTCCGTTGGTGGGTGGGGTAACAAGCATTGCACAGGCATGCTTGTCAGACCCTGCCCTTTTGCCTTCCAGCTTCCCAGGCCATGCTCCATACCAGCCCAGGCTGGTCTTCCGCCCCCTGGCCTCCCAGCATGAAGATCACATCTGTCCTGCCCTGATGTACCTCCTTCTGGTTTCCTACAATGAAGCTAGGTTGCTTAAGATCTTGCAGGCTAGGACATTAAAGGAAGTGGACTGCAATGAATGGGAGCCTGGAAGAAGCCCAAGGGACCAAACAGAATTGACTTATGGGCCAGAAAGAGCGCATGGGCTGAAGGTTCTCCTTCTCTGCCCTACAAGATCTTTCTATACTGTAAAATAAAATAAAAAATGTTAAGTAGGGTTAAATCTTGGATAAAACATTTTATTCATTTTAGCCATTGCATTGATTAATATCGTTCATTTCCCAGAGACTGTTGAATGTCCATGATTTCATATTTCTACTCCATGAGTGGGAAACCTTTTTCGTCTGAGTGCTATGTTGGCAAGTTAATCATGCTATTGGTCAAACCAGTGATAGAAAGAGATGCTTGCTGATCTACGTTATCCAAAATGTCAATATCTCACTTGATTTGTGCTTAATTGGTAGTGCCAAATAGATGCATTATTTGAGACAGGAATGAAGAGAAACTGGCAAGATAACGATAATGGAATGCAGGGTGTGGAAGGATAGCGAAACAATATGGGTATGGTAAAGAGATTAAAAGAAGGCATGCTGAGGATGAATGCATAGTGAGGTGGACACTTAGGAGAGTGGAAAGACGGATCTGAACTGTGGATTTGAGTGCTAGATCCTGCCCACCTAGCACTGAGGGATGACTTCCTCATCACTGCTACCTTCCTCCTAGGTATCCTCCTTCAGGGCTCAGGGGGCAGAGGCTGAATATACTGCACAGAAAGGGATCAAATGAAAGCAGCTGTCAACATGATTTGACTCATGAACTGTATGGTCTATTTTACAAGGGTGGCACCCAACCATGAACATTGGGTGTTTATGCATGGGTGCTGTCCATGTAAATCCTATGGTGTGTATGTGTGTGTGCTCCTGTGCACATGCATGCACACCCATCTACACCCATCCCCACGCATGGAGCAACCATCAAAAACGGTGGTTGCTCCCTATGTGTTGATGGGTCTGGGGGTTGGGTGTAGATGGGTGTGCATCTGTGTATACCCTCCCGCCACCCACCGTACATGGACTGTGACACACACCAACCCCCCCACCCACACACTGTGGCCCTTATAAAAAGGGCCTATATTCCAGATCCTTGCTCCTCCCCACCTCTATCTCCTATTGTTCGCTCTATCTTTGCTTAGAATGAGAAAGAATTGTTGGTTTTAAAAATAATTCTCATGTAAGTCAATTGTGAACCAAATGCCCTGCTAATTCATGTTTACTTAAAAATAATAAAAATCTCAGGGTGCATATTTGACTCTTTGCTGGAGAAATAGCAGCCTAACAGACTATTTTATGCACATATGGTGGGAATGCCCAAAGACTAAGCAATTTTGGAAAGAGAAATAAAAATATTTCCTGAAAGAACCCTGCAACTGAGTCCTGAGGAATAGTGACTGACTTTGCCAATTGTAGGGATATATGAGTTAAAAGGCTAAATTTATCATACACAAGTAGTAGCAGAGAGATGCACTTTTACAACGACAAGGACACCAAGGATAAGTGACTGGATGAATAAACTTTAGAAAATATTGGCGATGGAAATATTGGGCATTTTTAGACACATATTAAAGTTCCAGATGTTTCAGTCTTCTGGATTCACAAGTCCACAAATAAGTTCCAGATTCATTTTTCACACACACACTGCCCTGAGGCAGTTCCCGGATGCATTCTTTACACAAACAGTGCCCTGAGGCAGTCTAAAGTAGCCACAACTGTAAACGTGACAGGCTTCCATGGAAACCAAGTGACCACAGCTGCCTGGAGCAAAGCAAGGTACCCTGAGAAGCTTTTACACACAAAAGTTCTGGGAGAACTTTCATGCAGAAATTCAAAGATCCGGATGTTTAAGATCTGAATGAGTGATGTAGACACACAGAAAGTTCTGGATGTTACAGCAAACATCCAGGAGAAATGTATGTCTAAAAACACCCATTGGCATATCTGAAAAATAACAGGGACACAGACAACTGAGATTTGCTGCCATTTATCAACTTTTCAGGATGGACCTTATAGGTTTAAGGCTAGAATTTACCCAGAACTGGTAATTTTGTAGTGTATGCAAAGTAGAGAGTAGAGCTGAATCTTGATCTTGATTTTTTTCTCAATTCTCAGTGAAAATCACAGTTCTCAGCTACTTTTCAGTGAATTTTATGCACACACTCTCAATGTATGAACCTGACAGGTGCATGGTACCTGCAAAAGAGTGCTTATGATCGATGGTAGGGTTCACAATGGAGCATAATAGAAGAGACTCACTTTCAGATATGCAAATCCATTTGTTCCCCACTGTGCGGCCTATATCAAGACTGTGGGTGATAATATATGTGCAGCCGGCATGCCAGCTACATGTCCCGGGGAAGGGGCAGCACCTCCAGCCAGGTCAGGTCAGGAAACTGATAAACATTCCTGATGATCAAACAGGCCAGGGAAGGGGGTCAGAAGAGATGAAAGGCAGGATGTCACTGCTCCCAAGCTGCAACTGGTGCCCTGCCCCCATCATGATGGGCAGCCATTGCTGACAAAAACGGGCAGCCATGGCAGCTGACTGCCCCCCATGCCAGAGCCAGTTACTGAAACCTGAAATTAGAAAAATAAGTTCTGTCTGATGTTTACATAATGCCGTGGAAACCAGTTTTCAAGGGGCTGTGGATACAAAAGTCAGATGGATGTTTTAAATCTGAATTAGGTCCTTCATTTAAAAACAGAATACATAGACATAAAGCTATTTATAAGCAAGTTACACCAAACAACAGGTGGAGTTAAATTTATTCTGGGAATCCACAGTATCTCTAAGGATTGGACGGTTTTGTTGAAGACATATGTTTTGCTTCAGTGTTTTGACAAAATATAGTAGCAAGTTAATTAATTACATCCACATACTTGTTGTGGGGGGGAAAAAGTTATGCTGGTAAATTAAAACCTAGGACCTTAATAATGTCAATCACAACGGGATAGGTTCACAGAAATAATTTAAAGCATTGGGATTGCAGACTATTAAAATGGGTTTCTAGTACATGGACTTTAAATGCCTTGACTGTTTGAGATACTTATGAAGGAGTGCTGGAATCTTGGCCGGTGTAAATGGAAGTCATTCTGTTAAGAGTTACACTATTAGAGATGGACATCATTGCCCAATACACACACACACACAGACACACACACACACATACACATGATGAGGTCACATCAGCAGCAAGAGCCCAATCCCTGCATGGCTACATGGTATGCAAGCATGGCTGCCATACTGCAGTGTTAGCATGGCAAACCCCCTACCGCACGAGAAAGCTGGGTGGCCAGGCTGCTCTCAGAGCGCCTGTCATGGCCAGGGTGGGCTGCAGTACCAGTCACACAAGTGGCTGCCCTGCTGTACCCTGCTCTGCCTCGCTTCCCTGGCCCAGAGTTCTGAAGGAACTCACATATGGAATTGCAGACCTACAGCTGGTAATTTGGAACCTATTGCAAAAATCTGCCACTGAGGACTGAGGGTGGCTATTTGAAAAGGACTCCAGAGGCAATCCTGAAAACTATAAACGAGTGAGCCTGACATCTGTGACAGGAAAAATGGTGGAAATGATTATTAAGAAGAGATCTACTGGGCATATTGATAAACATGGCTTAACCGGGAAGAGTTAACATGATTTAGCAACGGGAAGTCGTGCCTCACTAAAGTATTAGAATTTTTTGAGGATATAAATAAGTACGTGGATAGAGGTGAGTTGGTCGATATAGTGGAAACTCTGCCCACCCCACATCGGAACCAGCCATTTGTAGTGACTGGAGCTTGTTGAGGTGGAGGTGAGAAAGGAAAGAACTGCACACAATATATACTGTACGAGAGTGTGAGCAGAGGCAATGGAATCTCCCTCCCTCCCTTGGTTGCTCACCTGTCAGCTGTGCTGGAGCGGGGGTCAAGGTGGAGCCAGTGAGCTACAAGGATAAAATGCACAGCCAGGCCACGGCGGCACTGAGAGTGTGAGCAGAGGTGGTGGAATCTCTCCCCTCCCTTGGTTACTCACTTGTCAGCTGTGCTGAATCGGGGGTCGAGGCAAAGCCGGTGAGCTGAAAGGATAAAACGCACAGCCAGTTCACGGCGGCGCTATGGGCGCGCACCAGAGCCGCGCACCAAAGGGCTGAATACACAAGGGCATGCCCTTTTGTGCACCCTTCAACGCGCCTCGGAGCAGGAGCTTGGGCCCTTCGATTTTGCCTTCCACCCTTGGGTAGTCTTTTGGGGGCTGAGTGAGGAAGTGGGGATGGATGGTGTGAGCTATTGGAGCCCCCGTTTCATCATATGGGGTATTGACCTTGAGCCTGGGAAGCTGTTGAGACTGGGAGGGGGCTTGGGATCTGAGAGGTCTGGGCCGAGGTAGTTGCCCCTAGGATTGGAGTAACTGTGAGGGAAAGGCATTGCGAGGACAGGAGCCAATTAGATCGGCTAACTAGTTTGAACTGTTCAGGGTTGTCCCCAAGATGGACAGGAAGAGAGGTTGTGACTCTCCCTCCCTTTCACCAGACTTACCCTCCAAAATTATCAAAAGCTTGGCGACTGCAGATGTAACTGACTCCTTTCCTATTCAGAATCGCTTCTCAGCCTTGGCAGATCCTGAGGAGGATATTGGAACTCCCCGGGGTATTTCTACACAGGCAGCTGTCTCTCCTGGGCCACTGTCTGAGAGCAAGCAGGTTGACCCAGGTACCGAGTATTTGTGGTGCCAAACAAGATTAATAGCAAGGACAGTGGAAGCCCTTTTCTTCAGTATAACAGATCTGGAGTCCCCTCTACTTCTAGTGTGCCTCTCTCATAAGGCTGTTTTGTTCTAGTGTTCGGCTAAGTATGCTAAAATAACGGCATGATTTGTATGTGTATTTATAGTATTTTGTATTATCCTATTATACTTCATTTTGTATGTTTTGGTTTTATTGGAAGGCTATAGCGAGAGCTGATGCCAAATAAATATCTAATCTAATCTAACGGATCTGGATAGCTCTGTCAACAAGGTCAAATTCCAGTTGCATGAAGTGGCGAGCAGGCTGGAGGGCTTGGCTATGCATTTCCCGAAGCCAGTATCTTCTGAGGAGGCTCATTTGAAGCAGAGATCTTTTGTGCAAAAACAGAGATTCCCCAGATCCTCTGATAAGTCCTTTTCAAAGCAGATTGAAATCTGTGCAAAGGAGATCTATTTGTATGTTGGATTCTGTGGGTTGGATTCTTACGGCACCTACCATTCTTGGAACAATTTGGACAATGTTGCCAGTAACCTTTCTTTTTGTTTTTTGATTGCCCAGTTAGACCATCCTGTATTACCCATATTTGTAGATCTTCTAGGGGAAACTGGCTTTTTAACCTGAACGTTTCCTTTTCTAACAAAGTTTGGGTTACGAAATTGTTTAAAATACGGAAGTACCTAATAAGTAGGGGAATTTCTATTGACAGAGTTGTGATATATAAGAAATATCCAGTTGTAGGGGAGCGCAAATCTAGTCATCCTATACGCCCCCTTTCCTCCCCAAATCTAACACCTATCAGGGCCAGGACATTGGGTACTCCCAGAGCTACTGCCCTACCAAAGGCAAAGGGGTCTTCTCTGGTCCCAAAGAGCCAGCCATTGACTGCAATGGAAGATCTACTGGATTTTTTTTTTTTTATAAACATAATTTTATTTTTTCCATAAACATTACACAAACTCAACATCAATAACTTACACATCTGAAAAAACTAACATTGTTACTTGCTCCGTTGATGTGTTATTATTTTTGACCTTTATATCTTATAGTCCACTAAGTATGATTGATTTTCATCTGTGACTGTGTGTCCTTGTATATGTTCTATGCAAGAGAACCATCTTGTTGTAAATTTCTTCAATTTATTGTCTTGTGTTGCTGCAATCTTCTCCATAGAATATATGTACCAGATTTTTTTTATCCATTCTGTCTCTGTTAGATTTTTTGCCGTTTTCCAGTTGCGTGCAATTATGTTTAAACCTGCCAGAGTCATAAACGTACATGTTTCTTGATGCTGTTTCATCAGCGGTATGTCTGGATACAGCCCCAACAAAGCGGTTTCTGGCCAGAAGGGAATGGTCAGACCTGTGACCTTTTTCATATATGTCCATATTGTACCCCATAACTGTTGCACCCTGGGGCAAGACCACCAAGAATGGAGGTAAGTGCCTCTCTCCCCACATCCCCGCCAGCACCCATCGAGGCCATTGTCCTCTATTTTTTTTAAATGAATTGGTGTTAGGTAATATCTTAAAATCACCTTAATTTGGGTTTCTTTGATTTCTAGTGAGCTCGCACAATTGTGCATGTAATGTACAATTTGTTCAATTTGATGCTTTTCTAGTTTTTTTCCCAATTCTCTTTCCCATTTTCCTATGTAATTGATTGGTTTATTTGCTTCGGCCTTGATTAGCGCCCCATATATTCTTGATATCAATTCCTTGTTGGCAGTATGGTTAAATAATTTTTTTTCTAAAGTTGTGGAGTTTCTGGTGAAGTGTTGTCTTTTATTTTTATCTGTAAATCTGTTTTTTATTTGGAGTTAGTGTAATGTGTCTATTTTTGTTTTGGTTGTTCCTTGCAGATCCTGTTTTGTTATGAATTGGTTGTCTTTGAATAATTACTCTGCTCTGTGGATGTTGCATTTGTTTAGTGTTTTTCTTAGCTTCCTTGCTATATTGTCTTTCCATAGTGCCTGAGCATTTATAGGTGTATAGGGTGAAGCTTCTGGGGAAATTGTGTGTGTGTGTGTGTGTGTGTGTGTGTGTGTGTGTGTGANGTGTGTGTGTGTGTGTGTGTGTGTGTGTGTGTGTGTGTGTGTGTGTGTGTGTGTGTGTGTGTGTGTGTGTTTGTTAAATGCCACTGTTGCATGGTAGCGTTTGCAAATGGGTGCTCTGTTATTTTTCTTAAATTTCTTTTATCACGTGTAGTTATCATTTCTTGTAGGTTTGGATTTCCTAGTAGATGTTTTTCTATTTCCACCCATGTGGTGTTTTTTGTGGGGTGGTACTAGTATCTAAGTGTTCTCAGTGCGACTGATCTAAGGTAAGTTTTTATGTCTGGCATATTTACGCCTCCCTTGTCTTTTTTCCTGATTAATGTTTGCTTGTTTATTCTATGCTTTTTATCCTTCCATACTACATCAAGCATTGCTTGCTCACATTGTTTAATAAATTTGGTTGGGATGCGTATGGGGAGGGCCATAGCCTTGTATAGGATCTTAGGCAGTGCTATCATTTTGAATAGGTTGATATTTCCTAACCAGGAAGTTTTGAATCTTTGTCAGGTTGAGATTTCATTACGTATTTGATTTAAGATGGGGGTAAAGTTTGCTTTATATAATTTTGTGTAATATTTTGTGATGTTTACCCCAAAGTATTTAAACTGAGATTCAGCTACCGCAAAAGGTATACGCTCCAAGATGGCTTGTGTTTCCTGCTTGTTTTTGGTAAGTATAAGGGCCTGTGATTTTTGTGGGTTAATTTTATATCCTGAAATCTTACTAAACTGATTTATTAGAGTAAGGATTTTTGGTATCGTCGTATGTGGGTTGGTGATATAAATCAGCATGTCATCTGCGAATAGAGATAATTTGTGGTGCGTCTTATCTATCTGTATGCCCGCAATATCTGGCTCTTGCCTGATATCGCAGGCCAGAAGTTCTAAGGTGATGTTAAATAGAAGGGGGGAAAACGGGCATCCCTGTCTAGTTCCTCTTGTCAAGGGGAATGGATATAATAGTTCTCCATTGATTAATATTTGTGATTTGGGTTTTAAGTTGATGGATTTAATTGCTCTTGAGAAATTGCCTTTGATTCCTATGTGTTCTAATATTTTATATAGACATACTGGCTCCGCCCTGTCAAAGGCCTTCTCCGCATCAGCGGATAGTATTATTGCTGGTTGATCCTTTTTCGGGGGCTGCGTGAATCAAATTGACTGTTCTTCTAATATTGTCAGTTCCTAGTCTATTTTGAATAAAGCCTGTTTGATCGGTGTGGATCACTTCTCCGATTATTGCTGCTAGCCTGTTTGCTAAAATTTTTGGAAATATTTTATAGTCTGTGTTGAGCAGGGAGATTGGCCTATAGCTGCCACATTCCTCTACATTTCTGCCTGTTTTGGGGATTTAGGGTGATAACTGCTTCATAAAATGTTGTTGGCATTTCTTGGGTATTCATTATGTTGTTAAATGTGTTATGTGTGGTATAATTATTTTACTGAATGTTTTATAGAATTCTGCTGGTAGGCCATCAGGTCTACTTGCCTTATTATTTTTTAAATCTTTGATTGTGTGCTTTGTCTCTTTTTTTGTTATTAAAGAATTCAGGTAGTTTAATTGATCTTTATTAAATTTAGGCATGTTGTATTTATTAATAAATTCTGTTATTTTTTCAGGATCTGGGTTTGAGGACGTGTACAACTCCTGGTAGAACTCTACAAATGCTCTTTGAATTTCCTGCTGTTTTGATGTTTTGTTTCCATCTTTCCTTTTTATTATTGGGATGGCAGCTTTTGTTCTCTTTGTTTTTGTTAACTGTGCTAATACTTTGCCTGGTTTGTTGCAATTTTGAAAATAAAAGCTGGGGCGGTGGTGTAGCTATTGTTTTTAGAGAAGAGTGGCCTGTTAGGAGATATCCAGTTCAGGAGATTAGGGGTATTGAGGTCCTTCACGTGGTGTTTGATTTGGCTGGGGGAAAGTTAGGAGTGCTGCTGGTGTACTGGGCCCCTTCCTGCCCGGCGGCATCCCTCGCCGCTCTAGCAGAGCTGGCCTCAGAGGTGGCATTGGGCTCCTCCAGGACTTTGGTTCTGGGGGACTTCAACATCCACGCCGATGCCAGCCTTGTTGGGGCGGAGCGAGAGTTCATGGCCGCCATGGCAACCATGGACTTGCCCCAGGAGGTTACCTGCCCGACCCACGTGGAGGGACAGACCCTTGACCTGATCTTCTGTTCCGGCCTTGAGGCGGGGGGTCCGGTTGTGGGGGAGGTTACAGCAGTGTATTTTATTTATTCTTTCCATCCCACTCTGCTCCCCGGCCTTATTTTACATGTTTCCAATTTATCTATTGCGCTATACATAGTTGTTCATATGCATATTCTTTCGTTTTACCCATACATCTTCGGTGTTTGATCATTTAACCTGTGCTAGCAAGACTCATCTTTCTTCTCCTCTGTTCGCCTGATCTGGTTTGTGGGCATGGAGGAATATTTCTAAGTCAGTGGTGTCTTCAAAGACCCTTCTCCTGCCGTTTACGAGAATTGCTAGTTTTGCTGGGTGCCACAGTTGAGGTTTGAACCCCCTAATTGTCTATATCAGATTAATCCGATAATACCGATAATATCGGTATCAGCATATCGGTTTGGTTTTTTTTATTTTACTTTATTAACCATTTGTTCAGGTTTACAACACTTTCATCTGACAATCTTGTATTACATCTCATTTTAATAACTTTCACCAGTTTCTGTACTAGTATGTCGCTCTTCCCTTTTCTCCCTCCCTTCCACCCATGCCTCCCCCCTCACAGCCATCTCCAGTTTACCTCTTGCCTTTTACTAGGTATCACACTGTCCCTTATTTTATCCTCTCTCACATTCCCTTCTGCCAGATCATATCATATAGTCAAATAGGTAGGATCTCTGATCTTCATCAGTCTCTGGCTTTTGTAGAAACTCCATATACTGAAACCATTTAGCTGTAAAATCCTTGGTCTTATCTCTTAATGTGGCAGAAACTTTTTTCATTGAAAAGAAATACCACAGATTGTTCATCCAATTGTTTATGGTTGATGTTGTGTCTAGGGCTGATGAGGCAGCAGCTGTTACCGCGCCGTGATTCCATTCCACCATTTCAGAATTGCCTGCGCCACACCGCGACTTTTCTGCGGACATTCTGCTAATTCCGCCGGCATTCTGCAAATTGCGGAATTGCAGAAAAATTGCGGAAACTCTCAGAAAACCGCTGTTCCACTATTTTGTGGAGCTGGTGGAATGTCGGAAGTAGCAAAAATGTAATGTTTCTGCTATTTTGTGAAGCTTGTGTAAGTAGTGGAATGAAATTAGTGGAACTGCGGAAGTAGCGGTATGAAACTAGCAGAATGAAAGTCTCTGCCATGCCATGCCACTAATTGGGGAAACGCTGTTTCCAGCAGAAATAGCTACCGCTGTGACATTCCGCTACAGCCCTAGTTGTGTCTTCAATCCAGAGCTGCAGGATGGATTTTATGGCAGCTGCCATGAAGGTCATGCAGATGGCCATTTTATTTCATATAAACTCTGTTTGTGGATAGACTCCTAGTAGCGCGGTTTCCAGGGAGTACGGAATAGTTATACCGGTAGTTTTTGTCATGACCTCTCATACCTCTGATCAGAATAGCTTTATCCTTGAGCAGCTCTAGGGATGGGCAAATAGAACCGAGTTCGGAAATTCAATTTGGTTTGGAAATTCGGTTCGGTTCGGAAGTTCAGTTTGGTCGACTGAACTATTTGAGTTCGGTCCAAACTCCAAACTTCCAAACAAAGTTCGGAAATTCAAACCCCATTAAACTAAATGGAATATTATCTTTTAGGGATGGGTGAACAAGCCGAGTTCGGAAATTCGGTTCGGTTCGAAAATCGAGTTCGTTTTGGAAGTTCGGTTCGGTCGACCGAACTGGTCAAGTTCAGTCCGAACTTCTGAACTGCGTTCGCCCATCCCTAAACAGCTCCACCAAACATGCAGGTATGTAGCTTTCTCTCTGCAGTCTCTTACACACAAGTTTGATCCCATGCCTGTCACTTTGCTTAGTCTATTTGGGTCCATGTAATAAAATATTATGGTCTTAATAACTGGGTCCTTTACTTCCAGGGACCATGAACATTTGTTCATGTACTGCAGGGTTCTGCCCCTTTGTTCCTCCTCCCACCTGGTTCCCAGTAGCCTCCCCCATTTCTGTATATAGCAAGGTGGTTCAGTATACCATTCCAGTTGGAGTGCTTTGTAGAGTCTAGCAACAATGCTTTTGCTTGACCCTTCGTTGAACAGAGCTCCCTCAATTATCTTTTGGGGCTGTGGTATCATTTCTGCCTGGTTTAGCTCAGCCTGAAGTTGGTAATATTGTAAGGTTTCTATTAGTTCTTGTATGATTGATTGATTGACTGATCTTTATATATGGTCGCAGTCAAAATACAAAGAAACATAGTAATAATAATACTAGTAGTAGCATATTAAGGTTCTTGTATGAGCGCTTGGATATCTTCTCTTGAGATAAACAAGTCTCCTCTAAATAGCTGTTTCCCTTGGGTTATACCTTTGTCTCTTAGTTGTTTCCTAAGGTGGAACTCTATTCCCTCCTTGGTCCTTTTCTATTATCTATCAGGGTCATGGGTGAGGCTACTCTATGGATTTTTACCTTTTCCCTAACTTTTTCCCATGTAGCTAGGACATTTCCGGTTAATGGGTGAATGTCCCACAGGGATTTGTTGCCCTTTTCTGAGTCTAGTATCTGATATTCAAAACAGTCCATGTTAAGTAATTCCTTTTCTAAGTTTACCCAGTGGGGTCCTGTTTGAGACACCATTCTTTTATGGCTTTAAGAGAGGCTGCTGTGTGATAAAGATTAATGTTAGGGATACTGATCCCTCCTCTTTCTACTGATCTTTGTAAAGATGTCTTTTGAATTCACGGGTGTTTATTATTCCAAATGAAGGATAGCATTATTTTATCGTGCTGTTGAAAAAAGGCTTCTGGTACTTTTATTGGCAGGGCTAATATTTCATACAGTATTTTTGGTACGAGTTTCATTTTATACAGATTGCTTTTACCTAGCCATGAACTGGTGAGCTTGGCCCAGCTGGCTATATCTTTTTGTATTTGTTTTAAGGCATCCAGGTAGTTTTCTTTATAAAGTTATTTGTGATCTCTGGTTAGTTGTATTCCCAGGTATTTAAATTTATCTTTTGCTTCCAGAAATGGTTGGACCTGCTTAATTAGGTCATAATAAGTTATATTATCGGGTGCAAAGATCATGGCTAATGATTTCAGTATATTAATTTTTAGCCTGAAATTTGGCTGAACTCTTGGATTAATTTTAGCATTGGGGGCATTGATTGTATTGGGTCTGCTACGTATAGCAGCATGTCATCTGCAAACAGAGTTACCTTTGCTTCCTGTTCCCAGATCTGTATCCCTTTAATTTGGTGACATTGTCTAATGGCAAAGGCTAGTGGTTCTAGTGCCAGGTTGAATAACAGCAGGGACAGTGGACAGCCCTGTTGTGTTCCTCTTGTTAAGATTAGTTACCTAGTAAGGTGGCCATTGATCAATATCTTGGCATTGGGTTGTAGATAAATAGTGTGTAGCCATGCTATGAAATTTCCCTTCATTCCCATATTTCCCAGAATTTGGTACAGACAATTTACCTCCAGACGATCAAATGCTTTCTCCTCATTGGCCGAGATTATGATTGCCGGTTGTTTGCCTGTATTTAAATAGCGTATGATATTAATTGTTTTCATTATGTTGTCTGCTCCCAGTCTATTGGGGATAAATCCTGCTTGGTCTTGGTGTATTACTGTGGGAATTATGACCGCTAGTCTGCTAGCAAGCATTTTGGTAAATATTTTGAAATCTAAGTTTAATAGGGAGATTGGCCGGTAGCTTTCTCATAGGTTGGGGTTTTAGTTTGGTTTGGGCACTAAGGTTATCTGGGCTTCATAAAATGTTTTAGGCAGCTCTTTCTCCACTGCTATAACGTTATACACTTTTACCAGGTGTGGGACTATTAACTCTTTATATTTGTTATAAAATTCCACCAGGTATCCATCAGGGCCCGGAGCCTTGTGTCTTGCCAGTCCCTTTATGTATTGGTTATTTCCTCTCCTGTAAAGGGTGAATTTAAATATTGTATTTGGACTTCATTGAATTTTGGTATATTAACTTTAACCAAGAATTCTTTTATCTTTTCAGGATCGGGTTTCTCTGTTTGGTGTAGCTGTTCATAGAATCGCACAAAGGCCTCCTGTATTTGTTGTGGTTCTGAGCTGGTGGTTCTTGATTGTGGTTTAATGCTTGTTATAGTGCTTTTATTTTTCTTAATATGCACTAGCCTAGCCAGTGCTTTCCCTGCTTTATTCCTGTGGTCAAAATAAAAACATTTTATTTGCTTCAGTTGTCTGAGCGTTTATTGTTGCTCTATAACGTTAATTTCTACCCTAATCTGTATTATTTTTTTCCTTAATTTTTTGGTGCAGTGCCTCTTCCCCCTATTTTCCCACTGTAATAGCTCCTGGTATAGGTCTCTCATTCTTTGTCTCCTTTGTCTATTGATATTAGTCTTTATAGCAATAAACTTCCCTCTTAGAGTTGCCTTAGCTGCCTCCCATAAGGTGTATTCTGAATTCACTGATCCCTCATTTAGTTCAAAGTAGCTTTTTATTTCCTGTTGAATTTGCTCTGAGACTTTGGGGTTTGCTAGGAGGGCTGTGTCTAATGACCACTTTGTGGATTGTGGTGACCTTTGGCTTCCCCATTCCCATACTGAAACTATTTCATAATGGTCTGATATGACCAAGGGGAGTATTGTGCTTTGTTTAAGTGCACCCAGTTCTACTATCTCAGTCCAGCAATGATCTATGCATGAGAAGGAGCCATGAACTGGTGAGAAAAATGTATATTCCCTTAGCTGTTTGTTTAGTGCTCTCCACCCATCAACCAATCCCATCTTAACGAGATCTTCCCCTATTTTTTTTTTGGCAATTGGTTATCGCTATATTCCTTGAGGGGTCCTGTTCAGTAAAGTATATATTGAAGTCTCCCTGGATTATTAGGAATCCCCTTCCTATCACTTCATCCTCTATTCTTTTAAGTATAGTTGAAAGAATTGGTTTGTTTTGTCATTGGGTGCATAAATATTCACTAGTGCAATTTTCCCCCAGCCGCTTGATTTCTACATTTATAAGCAGGAATCTTCCATGTTCATCCTTGAGCACTTTATTGATTTTAGGTCTAATTCTGCTCTTATTCCTATTAGGACTCCTGCCTTTTTTTTGTGGTGCATGCAGCCGTCACTGTGCCTATGTTTTGGGTGGCAAATCTGTACAAATCTTTTTTTAGCAGGTGGGTTTCTTGTAGGAAATAAATATCCTACAATAAATTCGTAACNNCCCCCAGCTCCTGTCTCTCAGATTGTAAGCCCTAGGGGCAGGGACCCTGTCTATTTTATTACTTTGTAAAGTGCCAGGTACACTGCTGGCGCTATATAAATGTTTGTTAATAATAATAATAATAATATCCACCTTGTGGTCCCTCAAGAGATTTTTTACCCTTTTCCTTTTAACTGGGTGATTTAAGCCTCTCACATTCAAGGTAATCATTTTAAGTGTTAACTCCATATTATGTTCCTTTCCCTCCTGTATGTCAGTTTATGGCTACGGTGTAAACGCTTCCTTTGAATTTTCCTCCTTTAGCTCTTCCCCATTTGGTGGCTGTTATCCCATTCCCCCTCATTTCCTTTCCCTCCCCCACCCGTTCCTCCCCTTTCTGCCTCCCCTCAGTCTCTTCCCCTCCTCTACGCACATGAGAAGCCAGTTATTATTGATATCTATCTTACTCAGTCCTCCTTGCCTTAATGATCACAGCCTTCTATTTCTCCCTTCTATTAACTTTCCCTTCGCTCCCTTTATGGTAGTAGAGGTTATTACCTTCTTTCTCCTCCCCCTTTTTATCTGCTTATGGGTTTTTGTTGTCCCCTCTTCAACCAATTAAACATTCTCAATAACATACATAACAGATTAAACTTCACATTAGTTACCCCTCCCTCTGTATCATCCTTCCCGTTTGTGCTGGAAGTTTTCCAACTCCTCCGGTTCTTCAAAAATTTTCCTCTTATTGTCAATCCAGATAGTCATCCTAGCTGGAAAGCGCACTTTCAGTCCCATTTGTAGTAATTTGGGATAGTACTTTGCCCATTTTGTTTGCTTCTGCGTGGTCTCATACGCATAATCTGGATAAATCCTTATGTGTGTGGTTCTGAATGTGAACTGTTGTTTGCCCCTGGACAGCCTAAGAATTTGTTCCTTATCCTTATAGTTAAGGAAGTTCACTATTATGGTATGTGGTGGTTCATTTTATTTGGGCTTAGGACGTAGGGCACGATGTGCCCTTTCCATTTCAGGAAGGGTTGTGTGCCTGTCCATGGGGAAGTTTTCCTGTAGGATTAGCTCTACCAGCTTTTCCAACCCTTCTGTCTCACTCTCTTCTGGCACTCCCACTATTCTGATGTTAGTCCTTCTTGTTCTGTTTTCTAAGTCCTCCATTTTTTTCTTGTAGCTATTTCACTTCCTTTTGTGTTTGGGCTAGGAACTTCTCCTGAGTGGTGGCCTGATCCTCTGTACGTGACACGCTGTCCTCTAGTGCTTGTATGTTTTGATTAATGTTTTCTATTTTCAGGTTTGTTTCCTCTGTTACCTGATGTACTTTACTTATTTTGCTGAAGAGTTTTTCTCTATGGAGTTTGGCTTTTTGCAAGTCTGCTTTGATCTCAGTTCTGAGTTCTTGTAGCAGGTGTTTTACAGCTTGCAGTTCCCCTCCTCCCTTGGGCGTAGGCTCTTCTGGGGCTCGCTGCTCTTCCGCGGCTGCCATTTTGGCAGTTTCAGTCTGGCTCAGGGTCCCATTATCACTTGGTTGCCTGGCTTTGCAAAAGCTTCTCAATGTCCCTTTATCTGCTTGTTTTGCCGGGGGGGGGGGAGAGTTCCCTTGTTTGTTCATATTACTTTGAGGTCAGTTTCTTCTGAGAGGGGGAGAATTGTGGCACAGTGCAGGAGCCTCCGGGAGTTGCGGTTGTTTACTCCTCGCACATGCGCAGTCCCTCCCGGTTTTTTAACATTGCCGATTGTTTGGATCGTTAACATTGCGGCCATTTTACAAATGGCTGCAATGTTAAAGATCAAAAAAATCAGCAATGTTAAAAAAACGAAATGCCGATACAAATAAATCTGATGTCAGATTAATCCGATACCAATAAAACTGGTAACCAATAATTTGCCAATTGTCCCATCCTTAGTAAATAGTGGAGAGCCAGAGGGATCTGTAGTGGTACCGGTGTTGCTTAATGTATTAATTAATGAGCTGGAAAGGGGAGTAAAGAGTGAGGTGATCAAATCTGCATCTGACACAAAGTTGTTCATGATAGTTAAAACTCGAGTGGACTTTGAAGAATTGCACAAGGTTCTTGCAAGACTGGATAACTGGGTATGTAAATGGCAGATGAAATTTAATGTGGACAAGTACAAAGTGATGCACATAGGTAAAAATAATCCAAACTATATGTACACAATGCTGGGTTCTAAATTAGAAATTACCAGTAGTATATCTGGGTTTATAAAAAGATTGGAGAAGGTTGGGGGATAGGTCAATTAGCAGTTATTAGTTAGGTAGGTTTGGGGGAATGTAACATTTTACTGTTGAGAACTGGGAGTGAACAACAGAGATCACCCCATTGTGACTTGTTCAGTAGAGAAGAGACCGAGATTGGCCACCATCAGAAATGGGGGCTGGGCTTGATGTACCACTAGTTTGTCCCAGTATGGCACTACTTATATTGTTACATTCTTATGGTTAAACAAACATTACTGCAGCTGTGTATTGGACTAGCTATCAATAGTCCCATCATTTCCTCCTGCCCACACTCCCCCTCTCCTTCACTGAGGTAATCGAAAAACATGCACATACAAATGAAACTTGACCTCAGTATTTTGCTACAAAAAAATCATTGGGTATAATCTGCCTCAGAAAAAAAAGAGGTCATTGCCAAGGGATCTTGTAAATGCACTAAGAATTCGATAACTGCCATACTGGGTCAAACCAATGTTCCATCAAACCTAGTATCATTTCTTCAACAGTGACTGGTACCAGGTAAGGCTGAAGCAAAACTTCGACAAGGATTCCACTTTTGGCAAATCTGCTCATTCTGATATGGTCTGGTGAAATAGATTGCCATATGTGCTGCATTTGGCAGAGATCTGGATCAGCTGTGCCCTGCACTTGTGTATACATAAAATGATTCAAGCTGTACAACACATGTGCAGAATGGTGCAGGAGCACAGGGCATAGTGCCACCAATAAGGAATAGGCTGATCCAATTCAGTCTTAGTATCACATGCTTCAGAGGAAGGCAGAAGGCAGTCATGAAGTGATCCATTGTCTGTTGTTCACCCCAAACTTCTTGCAGCCAGATATTTATTATTTAGGTACATTCTGAGCATGAGGTTGCATTTCTTGAGCATACTAATAACTGACAATTCTCCTATCCTCGATGAAAATGTCTAAGCTATTTCATGGATCCAGCTATATTACAGGCCTTCACAATGGCCCCTGGCAAAGAACTCTATAGGACAATGGTAATTTGTGTTGAAAAATGCTTTGTTTTACTTATTTTAAATCTGCATCTCTAGTATATTGTGAACAAAATACTAACGTTTATGTCTGCCCTTAAAAGAGTCTTGCAATAGTTCTGAGTTGTGGACACAAAAACATCTGTCACCTTTTTCTTGCTGTTGAAAAGTCATACTAATGACCTTTATTCTTATTTTAAAGCAAACCTAAAACAAACACATACAATACAAGACTCTTTTTTTTTCCCCCTTAAAGAAAAGCTGTCTAAGCAACTGGCAAGCAGAATTTTGTGAAGCTGCTTCAGGCAATATGGAAATTGCATGGTTCACTTACTTAACAAGAACAGCCCCCAAATCCCTTTCCCCCCCTTTTCTTATTTTTTTATACCTAAAGCAAACAAAATTAATTTACAGACAAGAAGTTTTACAGCTCTATTTAGAGGCAGAAAGATTTAATAAATGCAAATTCTGGAGGGTAATGAAATTGTGCTTGATGCTATGCACATACCAGCCTATAATACACATGCAGCTACATAACCTCTCTTTTCTCTAATAGAAATCAGTCTAGGTGAACAACTCACAACTAAATAAGAGTAGTTAAAAAAACCCTACAAATTAAGAAATTACTGCTGAACTTATTACCAAGGGAAATCAATTATATAAAATTACTAGATGCTTATAGATCTAGCGACATGAAGTTCTATCTTCAAACAATCAAATTTCAGTATTACAACGCACGATGGAATACACATTTATTTACAAAAAAGTCTCATTTCTTGAACCTCACATGCCACAGCTACGTCCGTCCAACTAAAATGGTATAGGCAGGATTATATTTGGAGCTGTATCAATTTGTGTGTGTGTCATCAAGTTTGGAATATGAGCAAGTGACCTGGGCTAGGGAATGATCAACATTATCTTCTGCATGACAGAGCAGAACATTGCTTTTTGGATGCCCTTTGCTCCCATCGCTTTTGGTAGATTTACTTTTGATCTTCATTGACACTAAGCATTAAATAAGTGTTCCATGAGCAAAAGTGTTCCCTTCTCAGGCTATATTCCATTTTTTCCCCAAACAGTGGTGGCATATGAAATTGGAAATATTGCTATCTTCCTTGCTTCAGGATGAGCAATATACTGAATCCCTTACAGTATCCATTGGTATTCACTAGGGATGGGAATTTCGGTTTTGGATAAAACTGAAAGTACCTGAAAATGGCCATTTCCGATTAATCCGAAATTTCAGTTCTTTTTCGGTTTTGGTACTATTGGATCTTTTACATTGATTTTTGTACCAGATTTTTAACATTGCGGTTTGTCCCCCATTGAAAAAACGCAGTGTTAAAATCTGGTACAAAAATCAATGCAAAAGATCCAATAGTACCAAAACCGAAAAACATGAGAACCGAAACCAAAATTGACTGAAACCAATTTTTTTCCCAGCCTTCTATCCCAAGTATTCACTCTTTTCACAGTCAAAGGAGTGTGAAAACATCAAAGTGGTACAAAAAGAACATGCTTCGTACAGTCTAAAACAGATGTGACATGGGCCCACTATGGCCCACTGTAGCCCGCTGTGGCCTGGGACTCACCACACATGTGGTCCTGAACAGCCAGATGTTGGTCTGGGACTGCCCTGGGCCAGGTAGGCTGCGGGCCTAGAATAAGTCCTCCTGAATATCGTGGATGTTCATTCTGGGCCAAGGCCTACCTTCACAGGCCACAGCGGGCCAACCCATCTGTTTGGCCCCACAGTCCCATCCCTGCTGCTGACCATGGACCACCATGAATGGTCATCATGGCGAGTGGCAGGATTGGGGCAGGGCCATCCACCCAAATATCTTTTGTGGACCCACCCTCACCTATGTGGCATAGGTGGTGGGATGGCTTTCCCAGCGACCAGCACATTTTTTTCAGTGCCACACACTAATCCAGAGAGTGGCCACCATTGTTTCCTGCCCCACCGCAAGTCAAGAAGCCTCCACTCTGTCTGTAAATCTGTTTTTATCCTAGGTTTGGGATAGAAGAGCAGTAGAGTTGAAATGGTTGTCTGTGCAGATAACTGGATCCTGCAAACTCTCAATTTAGTAGTCACCTGGATATCCATGTACTCTGCAAGGGGTGGGAGGATGTGGGACAAAAGGAAGCCTTAACTAACCATAATGATCCTAGCAGGCAGCGGTGGAAGATGGCGGAAGGAGGAATTGGGAGGTCATGGCAGCCACAGTAGCAACTCTCACAGAGCCAGTGTGAATCTTGTGAGTTCCAGGCCAGCCTCCTTGGGTTTTTGTGGCAGCTTCAGGGAGCCTATGCACATACATTGAACATAAACTTCTAGGTATCCAGTACCTGTTGGATTAGCTGCCAATTAGGAAAATATCTGTTCATTTCACTTCTAAGGAGCAGTCCTTTCCTTGAATTTGGTGCTGCACTTGTGCCAGAGAGATAGAGATAAATTGTAGATAAAAATCTCCTGTATCATTGGATGAATATGTGGGATAAACTTTATTTTTTTTAAAAATGAAAAAACAAAAATATTTAAAGCTATTTTTTAAAATCAGCGACAAGAGAATTTGGGGAACTAAGAAGGCAGAGCTGTCATCTGCTCAGATTTGACTGTTATTATTCAATTGCTTGGGGCAAAATTATTTCATTGCAGTAGAAGCTTTGACTGAGAAAAGTGAAAGCAAAATTGTCCAGTAATGAGATTCAGTGAGGGATGAAATAAATATTCAGAATGAATACAAAATTAATCAAAATCAATATATTTTTTTCCATCTGTACGAGGAAATAATAAGTGATAAGAACATAAGAA
>QEPC01014125.1:19025-34949 GCA_003113815.1 Sphenodon punctatus | reverse complement strand
TAAAACCAAAGCAAATGGGAAACAAAGATGTTGTATTCAGGAATGTGTATGCAGATTTTTGTAAAATAACAAATTACAACTGCTTGTAAAATTGGATTCCTTTATCCAATCTTTCTGAAGACCAGCACACATAAAGCTCTCAATATTTGGTACAATCCTGACATGTATGATCAAAATTGGATGACTAATAAAGAAGTTACAGTCAGAAATGTGTTTTTCAGATTTTTCCTATTCATTCATAAAAAGATATTTTTTTAAAAAAATGCATTATGTTCTTTCATTTTTTTACTTGAACAACAAAAAAGAAAAATCCCTATTTTGTTTTTGTTGTTATAATAACAAAAACAAAATGCACACCCCTATTTTGGGCAAAATTTAAGCTGCTGGTTTTGATTTATGAAGCCTGGAACAACTTAGGCCCTACATATCTAAAAGTGACCTTCTCTCTTATATTCGGTCACATGCTCAAAGTTCATCCATGGGAACTCTCTTGTAAGTTCCATCAGTGTATCAAACTTGTTCAGGAAGGGCTCACAGGAAGGTATTTTAGTGGCTGCACCACAGGATTGAAAGTCCTTTAGCCTGGAGGTTCATCGCAGCTGGAGTCTGAGCACTTTCCAGAGGCAATGGAAGACCTATTTATTTGTCAAGGCATTTTGAAGACAGGAAGAGAGTCTGGGATGATGTTTCTAGTTTGAGTTTTAAATCAGTTTAATTCTATTTATGTTTTTTTATATGTGTTATATAACTGAGCCTTTGGGGGACAATGGGATTTAAATGGAAACAAACACACAAATAAATAAATACAAAAAAGCACACAGCATACCCTTTCAGCTGGATCTGTGTCTGGAAGCGATATCAGATGGAAAAGTAAAGGTGAACTTTTAGGACAAGGATAGCTGGATTCCTTCTTTGTTCATTTTTTCATTTAATAAAAATGCTTAACCATCCTTGGGTTAAGGGAGGGGAAAGGGACTTTGATGTACTGTTATTTGATATATTCTCCTTATTTGATATGAGAAAAAAGATTATAAAGTGAAAGCAGATGATGTTTACTTCCTGAGGAAAAACTGCTTGTGTTTCTTGACCAATCTAGGACATAAAGTTAGCCACCCCTACCACAAATGCAAAAATAAAGGTGTGTGTAGAGCTGAAACAAAGTAACCTATTCATCTTCATAGATATAATCCATATTTTCAGAAGAGGCTGCTAAGAGTTAGTGTAGTCCTTCATTTACATTATATCTTCAAAGTCTATTTCAAGTTCTGCCCCCTTCCCAGAGCTCAGCACTATTTTGCGCATGCATCTAATATCGCCCCTTTTTGTACATGCACAAAATGTGCATTCTTTTCAGTGAACATGCACAAAATTGCACTGCATTGTGCTGTACATTTAAAACATACATTTTTGCACACAGTGTACAATTGGTGTGTCCACGCACCTTGAATTTGCCCCTAAGTATGTGCTGCTACAAATACCAGTAATGGTCTTCCAAAACATGACTAATTGTGAAAACAGATGTCATTGTGGTGAGTCACCTCTATGGACTGTGCTTGGGAGGGCCGCTGCAGACGTCACTCTTCAGGTTGGCGGGAGGACTGTTCACATGAGCACCCCTCCCCACATAATCCATGCGTTGGGGCTGCCATCACAGGTGCTTATGTTCCTCAAGTCGGTCNGGCAAAGAAGTTACAGCTAAGAATGTATATGTAGAATATTGCAAAATACAATAATTCAACTGCTTCTAAAATCGGATTACTTTATCCAATTGTTTTAAAATTTTGTGCACATAATGAGTTCCTTTGGAGGTAGAGGCACCCCAAATTTCAGCCACATATCTTATAAAACATAAATGTTACAGCTGATGATGTGTTTTCCATTGAAACTAATGGAAATTCAATTCCGAACTCACCGAACGCATCCGAACATTCGAGTTCGAGTTCGGTTCGAACGTTCGGTTTGGTTTACTAAACTGTTTGAGTTTGCTTCAAACTCTGAACTTCCAAATTCGAGTTCGGTTCGAACGTTCGGTTCGGTTGACCGAACTATTTGAGTTCGGTCCGAACTCCGAACTTCCGAACCGCGTTCGCCATTCCCTAATGGTGGTTTCAGTTATTGAAGAATGCAGTAGCCTGCCTTCTGACTGGGTTGAATTCCTGGGAAGCTTATTATACCAGTGTACAGAGTCTGCACTGGTTGCCAGAAGTTTTCTGGGCTAGGGATGTGCACAGTAACTCTCTTTTGATTTTGTTATTTATTTCATTTTTCTTATTAAAATATCAACTGTTCTTATTATATTTTGTTAGTTTTTGTTTTGTTTTTGTTTTTACTTTTGTTTTTTACTTTCTTTCGTTTCAATGGAAAACACATGTTTTAGTTGTAACTTTTTTATTATTCATCCTATTTTGTTGAAACTTGAATAAATTGTACCACAATAGAGGGAATTACATGTGACAAATTTCAGAATGACTGGTTAAAAGGATCCAACGTTATAAGCAGTTGGAATTTGTTATTTTACAAAATTCAGTATACACATTCATGGCTGTAACATCTTTACCTTCCATCATTTATGGATGGATCTTGTCATGATTATACCTCTCACCTAGGGTACTTTCCCTGCCAAATTTCAGGAGCATTGGATAAAGGGTCCCAATGATATAAGCAATTTATTTTAAATTGCTTTTCTGGCTCTATAGTTTTGTATTCCAGCCAATTTATATGAGATTTGGAAAGCTTATATCTCAGACCTTTAGGAGAATCTCTGTCAAATATCAAAAGGATCTGATAAAGGGACTCAACATTATAAACCTGAACATGATCAGGAGATTATGAGCCTATGCCAGGGATTCTCTTTTGTTCATCACTCTTGTACAAGATTGTCTTGTGATGCCAATTAGCCAACAAAAATGTCACCTGTATATCATTGTCTTCTGTGACCATCCCAACCCCTTTCCCTCACTTGTTACTGGGAAGTTGGAAGCATCTGCTTAGGAAAGTGCCAATAAGAGATTCTCTTATGTCCTTTGTCACAGTGCTGCAAGATGTAATTGTAATGACAATTAGACAGCCTGGATGTGTGAACGATGTATCCTGATTGATGGATGCTTCCCCTTGCCATCTGCCTTGCTTCCTGAAGCCTGAGTTATGTCCCTTCTATGCCCACCTCAGAGTCACCTAGGATTTTTCCTGGACAGCTGAAAACATGCAGTAAGAGAGGCAATCACATCTCTGTCCCAGACAGGGTGTCTTTGCAATGTTAAGCCAATTGGCCACAAGATATATCTGTCATCTCTGCTGTTTGGCAAAAGCTTCAGTCTGAGGACTGAGTGGGCAGTACAGGTGCATGGGGTGTCCGTCAACTAGCAGAGAATGCCCCAGGATAGGGAAGAAAGAGGATGGGAAGCACCCCAGGTGCATGGGGATTGGATTTATGTAGCTGGATGAATTATTGCAGTGAGCTCTAACACACACACAAAAAGCCTGCCAGCAAAGTCTGATAAAAAGCTCTGACCAAAGCCAGAACTAACCACAGACAAAGAGCAGGTTCAAAGAACAGCAGCTTATTTATTTATTTATTTATTTATTTGCTTGCTTGCTTACTTACTTACTTATTTAATAACTTGTATCCCCCCCTCCCTCCAGCCCTTCGGCAGCTCGGAGCAGCTCACAAAACATTTAAAACAATATATTAAAATAATACATAGAAGGGTTAATAATACAACAATAAAAATCACAACAAGGACATAAAACCATTGGCAAACCCCCCACCCTTATCCCCCCTTCCCCCAAAGGCCTGGATGAACAGCCAGGTCTTACAGGCCTGACAAAAGGCCAACAGACTGAGACCCAGGCGAGCTTCCTCTGTGAGGGAGTTCCACAGCCGTGGTGCAGTCACTGAGAACACCTTCTCCATCGTGGCCCCCAGTTCACCCAGTGGACCTCCAAGAAGTCGCCCCTGGTAGACTGCAGAGGTTGCTCCACAGCCCGAGGAGTGAGGTGGTCTCTGAGGTAGGAGGGGCCCAACCTGTTTAGGGTTTTAAAGGTGAAAAACAGGACCTTGAATCGGGCCCAGAACACTATAGGAAGCCAGTGCAGAGCCCAGAGCACCCTATGGCCCGTCCCCATCAAGAGACAGGTCGCCACATTCTGCACAAACTGCAGCTTCCAAGTCATCACCAAGGGCAGCCCCACATAGAGCGTGTTACAGTAATCAGCCTTGAGGTGATGAATGCATGAATGAGGGTGGCCAGGTCAGAGCTTGAAACATATGGCTGGATATTCCGCACAAGATGTAATTGGCAAAAGGCTCACTTTGCCACTGCTGCAACCTGACAATCCAGGTGGAGGCCAGTGTCTAGCAGAACCCCCAAACTCCACACTCGAGGAACCAGCAGAGGATGGATCCCCTCCACAAGGGGAGCCATCACCTCTGCTGCCCTACCCACCAATATCACTTCAGTCTTATCAGGATTCAGCTTCAGTCTGCTCCGCCTCATCCAATCACTTACTGCTAGCAAGTACTGGGAAAGCACCAAGACTGCAGGACCTGGGTTTGTTGAAAAAGAAAGGTAAAGCTGGGTATCATAGGCATATTGGTGGCAACACACACCAAACCATCTCACGACCTCACCCAGGGGTTGCATATAGATATTAAATTAAAGTGGAGAAAGAATCAAACTTTGTGGTACATCACAAGGAAGATCCTGAGGGCCAGATGTTTCTTCCCCCAGTACCACCCTCCGGCTTCTCCCTGAGAGGAATGAGTGGCACCATTCTGAGATAGTTCCATCCATCCCCCATCCTAGGGTCCATAACCATCTCAAAAGCAACCCATGTTCCAGTGTATCAAACACTGCCAAGAAATCTAATAGGACCAGAAGTGTTGAATATCCTAAATCCATCTCTCAGTGGAACTTATACCCGCCCTGAAGCCACCACTGATTGGTCCTTCTGTAAAGGTGGAAGCATAAAGTAACTGGCCAGGGAATGTGTCTGTCAGTCTATTGGACTTCTCCCCCTCCCTTTTACAGCTCCTTCCCCCCTGCCATGCCTGTCTCTGAATGGCACTTCATGTGCTATTTACCTGAATAGCAAAAGTCTTCAAGAGGGAAACTTCAATTGCTTATAAAATTTGGACCATTTACCAAACCTTACTTCAGTTCAGCAGAAATAATTCTGAATATCTGAAACACATTCTTGCCAAATGTCATGTAAAATGGATGGAATACAAAGATGTTAAAGCCAGAAATGCATTTACACATTAATTGCTTATAACATAAGAACACTTTATCCAATACTTCTGAAAATTGGCAGAGATAGTAATATTGGGAGAGGTATAATTTTGCCAAGGTAAAACCAAAGCAAATGGGAAACAAAGATGTTGTATTCAGGAATGTGTATGCAGATTTTTGTAAAATAACAAATTACAACTGCTTGTAAAATTGGATTCCTTTATCCAATCTTTCTGAAGACCAGCACACATAAAGCTCTCAATATTTGGTACAATCCTGACATGTATGATCAAAATTGGATGACTAATAAAGAAGTTACAGTCAGAAATGTGTTTTTCAGATTTTTCCTATTCATTCATAAAAAGATATTTTTTTAAAAAAATGCATTATGTTCTTTCATTTTTTTACTTGAACAACAAAAAAGAAAAATCCCTATTTTGTTTTTGTTGTTATAATAACAAAAACAAAATGCACACCCCTATTTTGGGCAAAATTTAAGCTGCTGGTTTTGATTTATGAAGCCTGGAACAACTTAGGCCCTACATATCTAAAAGTGACCTTCTCTCTTATATTCGGTCACATGCTCAAAGTTCATCCATGGGAACTCTCTTGTAAGTTCCATCAATGTATCAAACTTGTTCAGGAAGGGCTCACAGGAAGGTATTTTAGTGGCTGCACCACAGGATTGAAAGTCCTTTAGCCTGGAGGTTCATCGCAGCTGGAGTCTGAGCACTTTCCAGAGGCAATGGAAGACCTATTTATTTGTCAAGGCATTTTGAAGACAGGAAGAGAGTCTGGGATGATGTTTCTAGTTTGAGTTTTAAATCAGTTTAATTCTATTTATGTTTTTTTATATGTGTTATATAACTGAGCCTTTGGGGGACAATGGGATTTAAATGGAAACAAACACACAAATAAATAAATACAAAAAAGCACACAGCATACCCTTTCAGCTGGATCTGTGTCTGGAAGCGATATCAGATGGAAAAGTAAAGGTGAACTTTTAGGACAAGGATAGCTGGATTCCTTCTTTGTTCATTTTTTCATTTAATAAAAATGCTTAACCATCCTTGGGTTAAGGGAGGGGAAAGGGACTTTGATGTACTGTTATTTGATATATTCTCCTTATTTGATATGAGAAAAAAGATTATAAAGTGAAAGCAGATGATGTTTACTTCCTGAGGAAAAACTGCTTGTGTTTCTTGACCAATCTAGGACATAAAGTTAGCCACCCCTACCACAAATGCAAAAATAAAGGTGTGTGTAGAGCTGAAACAAAGTAACCTATTCATCTTCATAGATATAATCCATATTTTCAGAAGAGGCTGCTAAGAGCTAGTGTAGTCCTTCAGTCACAATATATCTTCAAAGTCTATTTCAAGTTCTGCCCCCTTCCCAGAGCTCAGCACTATTTTGCGCATGCATCTAATATCGCCCCTTTTTGTACATGCACAAAATGTGCATTCTTTTCAGTGAACATGCACAAAATTGCACTGCATTGTGCTGTACATTTAAAACATACATTTTTGCACACAGTGTACAATTGGTGTGTCCACGCACCTTGAATTTGCCCCTAAGTATGTGCTACTACAAATACCAGTAATGGTCTTCCAAAACATGACTAATTGTGAAAACAGATGTCATTGTGGTGAGTCACCTCTATGGACTGTGCTTGGGAGGGCCACTGCAGACGTCACTCTTCAGGTTGGCGGGAGGACTGTTCACATGAGCACCCCTCCCCACATAATCCATGCGTTGGGGCTGCCATCACAGGTGCTTATGTTCCTCAAGTCGGTCGAGGAGCTGTTCACATGGGACAGGACTCCTGGGACCCTGCTTCTAAGCAGGATTTTGACCCTGGGAAGAGCTGCTTCCAAACAGCTGATAGTGGTTCTCCTCAGGGGTCCCTATCAGCTGTTTGGTGTGCACACTCGGGACGGGCAAGGGCATGCCTCTGTCCCCCCAATCAGCTGTTTGGTGCATGAATGCAGCCCACTGAACAGCTGATTGGGGGACCTGGAGGAGCGCACACACCTGGCCCCACTGAACAGCTGTATGGGGGTGCTGAAGGAGTGTATTCCCGTGACCCCACTAAACACCTGTTCAAACAGCTGATCAGCAGGGCCAGGTGCACACACTGGCCTGTAACAGATGGAAGGGAAACTATTAGCCTGGTTTATCCCGGGTGACCGGGCCTTTGCCCCGGCTGTATCTCTGACTGCCACCTCATGCATCCTGAAGTGGCTGGCAGCCTGCCCCAGGGTGGTAGTGGGTGACAGACCAGATGTGCAGGTGATTCCCAGGCTATGATTGGCTATTGCGTGCTAAAACGGGCAGCTGTCACATCTTTTTTCACTCCTTGGTCCTTTTCACATGAGACGCCCCCACTCATCTCTCTGCAGTTTTGCTTCATGGAGATGGGTGGAGGCGCCCATGGGAATGCTGTAGTAGATGGGCGGGGGTGCATGTGCACCCCCATGCTAAACCCATCTCCAACCATCACCAATGCATGGAGCAATGGAATCCAATGCTGGTTCCTCCATGGGTGAAGATGGGCGTGTACCCATGGGAACAGGCGCACACCCACCTCCACCCACCGCAGGTACACACCCATCCCCCCGACCAACTGAGGCCTGCTTGAAGAGGTCCTAAGTTAGGACTTGTTGACAGGAGCAATTTCTCTGTGGGTGTAATCTTCTAAATTGCTTATCCTTGCTTTTGTTCCAGTTAAACTGAGGTGAAGTAGGGGAGACTGTTTTCATTCTGTAGGAAATTTTCATCTGAATTGTTGAAGGTAAGCAGCCTTTTAAAAAACAAAACAAACAAAAAACCCTCTTATTCCTGCAACTTTCCAAAGTGCACCTTTTTTCCTGACTTTCATATGGCCCTTTTCACACAGACACTCTAAAACTGATAAAATATTTAATTTTATTTAATTAATTAATTTATTTAATACATTTATACCCCACCCCTCCTGCAAACAGCTCGGGGTGGCTAACAAATTTCACATAAAAACATGGCGCACCCCGGCAGCCCTGTAACATGTATAATAAAATGGAACACCCATTTTATCAGTTTTAGAGTGTCTGTGTAAAAGAGGCCTATTTCTCTTGGAGCCTGTGTATTTTTCTGTCTTTCTTAACTTATATTTTCAACTACTCCCTGCTGTAACTGCCTGTCTCCTGGCCAGTGAGCTGCAAGGGGGGAAATCAGGGGCACAGTTGATCAAATTACTTCCTGGTTCTCTCACTACTCACCAGGACAAAACAGGAGGGAGGCAGTTTCACTGCAAAAATCCCTTCAGGTTTACTGCTTTGGAGCAGTTCTGCTTGTGGAAACACACCCTTGGATAAGAAAACAGTGTGACTACAGACAGGTTGCTTGCACTGTAATACTTCTGCCTTCTTTGTGCAGCCTGTAGGACAAACTAGAAGAACTACATCTGCTGAATGATTAATAAGTGGCTTTTAGCCCACAGGGAAGATCTACATGTGCTTGACAGAGCAGCATAAAAGAAGGTGAGGTTATAGGGTTTCCAATTTTTCACTTGTCTGTAGTAGCCTTTTAAATAAAGTTGTCTTGCATGGCACCCAGATGCTAGGTGGTTTTTTTTTTTTTGTTTGCTTGGTTTTTTGCATTGGAATGGCTACTTTAATAATGATAAAAGATGACCTGCACTGGCAAGTCTTAAAGCATGGCATGAATTAATCATTAAAACTGCACCATGCTTAAAACTCTTCATATTACAATGCATAGGAAATTCCAAAGGTAAATTCCTGCTTTAAAGCAAACATGATAAAGCTAGCCAGTGCACATGGTACATACATATATATAATTTTATACACATGCATTAAAGATTGAATTAATAGTGGATTTGATATTTGTGAATATTAGTATGATTGTGATATTTGTGTCACAGTTTTGACCCAGCCATGTTCACATTTTTAGATAGCCCGCCAAATATTCAACCAGTATTTGTGAACAAAAAAGATATTCACATGGAACTCTTTCCCTAGACACATTTGTTCTGCTCTGTCCCTTCCAACCTTCAGAGTTAGGCCTTCTGAAAAACTATTTCTTCCTTCAGGCTTTTCTTAGCTCCTTATCCCAACAGACTGCTCGCTGATACTCCCTCTCTGATACCTTTCATTTGGGGCCCGCTTCTCCTCCATAACTAAGCCAAGGACATGAGCCTGCAACTTTGTATGTTGTCTACTTCTAGTCCCTGGAGTTGCCAGTTATTATCCGCTTCACCATTTTCAGTTGCCCCCCATCAGCCCAACAAAGGAGACAGAGACAGTTATTTGGCGAAAAAATGGCAGCAACCCTTTATTCACACAAAACAGGTATCCAATCAAAGACAAGGAACAAATGCTACATTGCCATAAACCGAGTAAGCTCCAAGAAAGCACACTCAGGGGATGAAAAACACATTCCCCTCCCAGTCCAGCTGAGGTTGAATTGTGCCGATCAACCAATAAACTCACTCTCCACACGAGGTAGAAGAAGAAGGAAGGAAGCACATGTCCAAGCTGCCAAGCCACTCAGCGGAGATGAGGAGTTGATGTGCACCCCCATCCAGGAAATATCCACACAAGGCTGCATATAAGCTCTGTGTGCCACCCCAACCTCACCTAAAGGCGGTGATATTCAGATGGCGGTGATATTCAAATGATGATTAACTGGACTAGGCAAAATTAACAGTAGAGCACTGTACCAAATCACTACAGGGGAATAGGCTAAACCTAATGACACCCCCAACCAGATACCAAACCAAGTGATCAACCTGGAAACAATCCAGTTCAGATAGGAAAAGTTTCCTTTTCTTGACAAATGCACCCCAACCCTCCAAAACAAACAAATTTCAGGGTGTCTGAAATCGAGAGAAAGCATCTGCAATGGAATTATAAACCCTGGGGACATATCTGGCACAAAACATAATATTGTTCCTTAAGCAGAACAAAACAAAAGCTTGCACCAACCACCTGAGCCCCATGGATTTAGAAGACATAGAGTTGACAATATGAACAACTGCCAAATTGTCACACCAAGAGCAGATGCTTTTCTCCCGAAACTCTTCACTCCAAATTGTAACTGCTACAAGCAGGGGAAATAATTCCAGAAATGTTGGATCCCTTATTATATCAGACCTGATCCATTGAGAGGGCCAAGGTTCTGCTGAATTAGAGATTTCTTGAAATAACCTAATTGCTAAGCGAAAGCACTGTCAGTGATATGTAGGACAAAGGGAACCCTTAGCAGAAGTGAAGTAGATGAAATTCCTAAGCATGGCAAAATATTAAGATAACACAAACTCTGTGAAACTAGACTCTTTTGAGATAAGGACTAGGGTACACGTCGTGATGTCATTTTAACACAGACTTAGATCTGAAGAAAAAAACCCTTTTAATTAGAAATATTGTTTATTAAGTGAATATGTTTTAACTACATGAAAGGTTACTTATGGAATGTATGATAAGATGTAAACGTGGATATAAAGAAGCTCTGACAGGAGTTCTGGGTCCTTCTGCTACTGACTGGTACCTACCATTTAGAGCTGCAATATCCCTTTTGCAAAAGGTGTCCTATTCTTATATTAGATTAATTTCTATTTCTATATTTTCCTTATATGGTCATATAAATATCTACTTTATGTACATCATTATTTACATCTTGTTGTTTAATTTCATTTACACTTTTATATGTATTCCCATTTATATATTTTGTCGCTTTTTATTATTGAGATTTTTTGCATATTCTGTATATATGTTTTACTTAAAATAAGTTTGGATCCAGATTTATATTACTGTAACTTCTTTTCAATGTAACTTGCATTCAATTCTAACTTCTTGAAGGAAAGTAAGATACAGGTAAACTGAGGGTGATTTCAGATGTTACTTTGTCTGAAATCACTTCAGTCAACCTCAGTCAACCGCGTGTGTGTGTGTGTGTGTGTGTGTGTGTGAACGGAGGAGAACGTCTGTTTGCGTGCATCCAGATGTTCACCTCAGTCACCCACCCCCCACGGTGAATCTAACCACGCTTTATTCTCCCGCACCACGGTGGCAAACGAAGCGTGGTTAGGGGGAATCCGGAACGCGGTGAAGGAAATTTANTTTGTTTGCTTGGTTTTTTGCATTGGAATGGCTACTTTAATAATGATAAAAGATGACCTGCACTGGCAAGTCTTAAAGCATGGCATGAATTAATCATTAAAACTGCACCATGCTTAAAACTCTTCATATTACAATGCATAGGAAATTCCAAAGGTAAATTCCTGCTTTAAAGCAAACATGATAAAGCTAGCCAGTGCACATGGTACATACATATATATAATTTTATACACATGCATTAAAGATTGAATTAATAGTGGATTTGATATTTGTGAATATTAGTATGATTGTGATATTTGTGTCACAGTTTTGACCCAGCCATGTTCACATTTTTAGATAGCCCGCCAAATATTCAACCAGTATTTGTGAACAAAAAAGATATTCACATGGAACTCTTTCCCTAGACACATTTGTTCTGCTCTGTCCCTTCCAACCTTCAGAGTTAGGCCTTCTGAAAAACTATTTCTTCCTTCAGGCTTTTCTTAGCTCCTTATCCCAACAGACTGCTCGCTGATACTCCCTCTCTGATACCTTTCATTTGGGGCCCGCTTCTCCTCCATAACTAAGCCAAGGACATGAGCCTGCAACTTTGTATGTTGTCTACTTCTAGTCCCTGGAGTTGCCAGTTATTATCCGCTTCACCATTTTCAGTTGCCCCCCATCAGCCCAACAAAGGAGACAGAGACAGTTATTTGGCGAAAAAATGGCAGCAACCCTTTATTCACACAAAACAGGTATCCAATCAAAGACAAGGAACAAATGCTACATTGCCATAAACCGAGTAAGCTCCAAGAAAGCACACTCAGGGGATGAAAAACACATTCCCCTCCCAGTCCAGCTGAGGTTGAATTGTGCCGATCAACCAATAAACTCACTCTCCACATGAGGTAGAAGAAGAAGGAAGGAAGCACATGTCCAAGCTGCCAAGCCACTCAGCGGAGATGAGGAGTTGATGTGCACCCCCATCCAGGAAATATCCACACAAGGCTGCATATAAGCTCTGTGTGCCACCCCAACCTCACCTAAAGGCGTTGATATTCAGATGGCGGTGATATTCAAATGATGATTAACTGGACTAGGCAAAATTAATAGTAGAGCACTGTACCAAATCACTACAGGGGAATAGGCTAAACCTAATGACACCCCCAACCAGATACCAAACCAAGTGATCAACCTGGAAACAATCCAGTTCAGATAGGAAAAGTTTCCTTTTCTTGACAAATGCACCCCAACCCTCCAAAACAAACAAATTTCAGGGTGTCTGAAATCGAGAGAAAGCATCTGCAATGGAATTATAAACCCTGGGGACATATCTGGCACAAAACATAATATTGTTCCTTAAGCAGAACAAAACAAAAGCTTGCACCAACCACCTGAGCCCCATGGATTTAGAAGACATAGAGTTGACAATATGAACAACTGCCAAATTGTCACACCAAGAGCAGATGCTTTTCTCCCGAAACTCTTCACTCCAAATTGTAACTGCTACAAGCAGGGGAAATAATTCCAGAAATGTTGGATCCCTTATTATATCAGACCTGATCCATTGAGAGGGCCAAGGTTCTGCTGAATTAGAGATTTCTTGAAATAACCTAATTGCTAAGTGAAAGCACTGTCAGTGATATGTAGGACAAAGGGAACCCTTAGCAGAAGTGAAGTAGATGAAATTCCTAAGCATGGCAAAATATTAAGATAACACAAACTCTGTGAAACTAGACTCTTTTGAGATAAGGACTAGGGTACACGTCGTGATGTCATTTTAACACAGACTTAGATCTGAAGAAAAAAAACCTTTTAATTAGAAATATTGTTTATTAAGTGAATATGTTTTAACTACATGAAAGGTTACTTATGGAATGTATGATAAGATGTAAACGTGGATATAAAGAAGCTCTGACAGGAGTTCTGGGTCCTTCTGCTACTGACTGGTACCTACCATTTAGAGCTGCAATATCCCTTTTGCAAAAGGTGTCCTATTCTTATATTAGATTAATTTCTATTTCTATATTTTCCTTATATGGTCATATAAATATCTACTTTATGTACATCATTATTTACATCTTGTTGTTTAATTTCATTTACACTTTTATATGTATTCCCATTTATATATTTTGTCGCTTTTTATTATTGAGATTTTTTGCATATTCTGTATATATGTTTTACTTAAAATAAGTTTGGATCCAGATTTATATTACTGTAACTTCTTTTCAATGTAACTTGCATTCAATTCTAACTTCTTGAAGGAAAGTAAGATACAGGTAAACTGAGGGTGATTTCAGATGTTACTTTGTCTGAAATCACTTCAGTCAACCTCAGTCAACCGCGTGTGTGTGTGTGTGTGTGTGTGTGTGTGAACGGAGGAGAACGTCTGTTTGCGTGCATCCAGATGTTCACCTCAGTCACCCACCCCCCACGGTGAATCTAACCACGCTTTATTCTCCCGCACCACGGTGGCAAACGAAGCGTGGTTAGGGGGAATCCGGAACGCGGTGAAGGAAAAGTAGCGTCTGTTACCTTACCGTCACTGCGTTCCGGAGTTCTGGTGGCAGGCGGTGGCAGCAGCCACATAGGCAGCTGCAGCAGGCTGTCTCGAGGAGGGCGGGTGTCCGGGGAGCGCATGAGGTGGGGCCGTGGGGCCGCACACTGCATTGCGCGGCCCCGTCCCCTCCGGGAGGGGGGGTTGCCTGACAGACATTACGGCTGGCAGCATTGATCCTGGGCTGTGGTTCGGCGGTCCCCACGGCTGGGGGCAAAGAGGCGAGCATCTTTTGGCATACCCCTTCATCCCTGTCCATGGTCCGAACCACCCCACGGCCCAGGATCAATGTTGCCGGCCATAACGTCTGAAATTACCCTGAGTCTCTGCCTTCACTGAGGAGAGATTTTTCTCTCTTCTAAAATAGCTTCTCAGTAAGAAGTAAAGTTCAGATCCTGCTTTAGAGTCCCTATCTTTCCCCAGTATTAAAATCTAGTTTACACTGTGCACCATGCTCCCTTACAGAAAACACCAAAGCCGCCAGCAGCATCCAAATACACCTGCAAATCAGCTTTCAGACTGCCAAAATGATACCCATTAAAACTGGGAAGAAACACAAGCCACATGGACATTTTTACACACACGTTAAAGTTCTGGATTTTTCAATCTTATGGGTTTACAAGTCCAAAAGTAAGTTCTGGGTGCATTCTTCACACACACACTGCCCTGAGGAAGTTCCTGGATGTATTCTTCACATAAACACTCCCTGAGGCAGCCTAAAGTAGCCACAGCTGTAGAAGTGACAGGCTGCTATGGAAACCAAGTGACCACAGGTGCCTAGAGCAAAGCAGTTTACCAGGAGAACGTTTTACACACAAAGGTTCTGGGAGAAGCTCTATGCAGAAGTTCAAGGATCCGGATGTTTAAGATCTGGGTGAGTGATTTAGACACACAGAAAATTCAAGATGTAACAGAAAATATCCAGGAGAAATGTGTGTGTTAAAACACCCATTGTTGATCCTGAACCAATGGTGCAGAGCACACACTCTAGCAGACGCCCTACACAATCTAGCCAAAAGAGCCCGGCCCAGAGTCACAAACTTGCAAGCAAAGTTGAGGGACCAAACACAGACTGAAGCTCTTTTAGGGTGTCTTTCTTGCAGCACATCACCCACACCCCTCCTTCTTCAGTGGGATAAGCTTACTGTTGGGTACCCTAGAACACCCCTGTACTGGGTCACGTTTAGTGCCCAAAAAGGTGAGAACATGCACTGGGACCTCAGTTTTTCCCTCCCCCAGAGGGATGCCAAACTCAGTGGTGACTTCTTGGAAAGTTTCCAAGAGATGCACACATTCTAGCGTGTGTGAGTCCACTGCAAATAATAAAATGTAGTGATAATGGGAAATATGCACATCAACCATTCTCCAGTGACCTCCCATTCCAACATGCAGCTGAAAGTCTCAAATGCAACAAAAGAAATGGCACAGCCCATAGGCTGTTTTTAATTATTGTAAGCTGCCCCGAGCTGCCTGTGGCAGGAGGGGCAGGGTAACACATTTTTAAAATAAATAAATAGGCATGGTCTTGTCATAATAATAAAATCTCATGAACTTGAAGCCTAACAACTCAAAATGCTAAGGATGCACAAGCAGTAGCCTAAAAGTTGATTATATATTGCATTTGGTTAATATTGCTATAAGGGGGTGTCTCTCCTGAGCCAGGCTGGGGAGAGAACACTGGGGAATTAGCTATTTCCCCCCAGTTACTTTAGGCTAGCCCCTAAACTGTGGGGCTGTGCTACATAGGAGCCTGTTAGGGTCTCCCACCCTTGGCCTCCAATCACCCCTTACAGCCAAGGCCTACTCCACCTGTAGCACCCCTGTTAGGCGTAGGGCCATGCAGGCTCCCTGACTAAAGGGTTAAGAGCCTGGACTCTGGCTGGGCATGGCCTAGTGTCCTGGATAGCTCAGAAGTAGGGGTGGGACCCCGGGGTAATTACCGGATACCGGATTTACCGGTTTCCGGTTCTCAAAGAACCGGATTCCTGGATTAAATCCGGTATCCGGTACCGGTTTTATTTCATTGATTTCAATGGGGCACTGT
>QEPC01014119.1:3037284-3075352 GCA_003113815.1 Sphenodon punctatus | reverse complement strand
CCCCCATGTGCCCACACTCACCCCCCATGTGCTCCCCACAATTTACTCACCAGGGCAGCCCGCTCCTCTCCTCAGTGCCACCACTTCTGCCAGGGACTCAGGGAGGAAGGGATTTGGGGAGGCTAAGAGCTGCACATGCATAAAATTTGAGAAACCTTCTGAAGGTTTCTCCCTCTCTAAACAAAGTTTTTAACAATAGTGTTAAAATATAGCCATAAAGTTTGAAGTTTAGTTTTTCAGCATGTCAATAGACAAAACTTTCCCTTTGCTCTCCTTTCATGGACCTGTGCAAGTAAACATTTGATTAAGATAGAGTAATCCTATAATGATCCTTGGGTACACTGTTTAATCCTTTTAATAGGCATGACATATAAGTACAATAGGGGTGTTCAGAATATTTTAAAAAAACATTTGTGAGCATTTCCGAGTTTCTGAGGATTGGGCCTGAATATCTGGGCCCCTCCTTAGGAAGCCAGGGAATGCTCGGGAATGCTTGGGTACGTGGAAGCAGGGTGGTGCTGGCAGATGGGCACTGGGGGCAGATAACAGGGCAAGCCAGGGCAAGCCGGGAGCAGGGAAGGGGCCAGCAGGGGGCAGGGAAGGGGGCCCAGTGAGGGTCAGGTGGCAGGGAAGGAGGGGTCAGAAAACTCACCTAAAAGCCATGGGAGGCAGGCACGCTGCTTTGACCTCTGTCGCTGTGTGTTTGAATGCTGTTTGTCTGAGTGTGTTCAGTCTAAAGCTCTCTGGGATCATGCTGGGAAATATAGTGAAATGTATTTTCAAATATGGGTGATTTCAGACATGATGGGCCCAGAGGCCCACCACACTGAACCCTGGACCGGGATCTCTCTCAGATCCCAGCCCATGATGAAGCCGGACGTCCTTCAGATGTGCCGGCTCCATCACTGTGGGGAATTGGGGAGGGGGTGGGACTGCGTGGTGTGACATACGGCTGTGCCCCCCATGCTCCCTCGGCCGCCCACCCTCAGGGAGATGGGCAGCCCCTGCGCCCGATCCTGTATCGTGGTCGGGGTCACGATCTGGGATGGGCCAAAGGTAACACACGTTACTTTTGGCCCATCCCGTATCGTGGCCATTCTAACCATGGTTCTCGACCTCCGGCTGGCCAGAGGTCAAGAACCGTGATCAAACTTGATCCCAGCTGGGGGTTCACCATGGTGAAGATCTGGCCGGGACCAAACAGATGTTTCCGGAAACACCTCCACCACAGGGGATCCACTGTGATCCACTGTGGTGAAAGGCATTTTCGTAACGTCTAAAATGACCCTATAACTACATTTTGCAGCATGAGGAGGAGTTATCGAGTACTGTGGCCATTACTCAGTTCTTCGGTACTCAGTAAAATCGAGTCAAGTAAAGCAATCCTCTGTAAATTCTGAGTAAAACCAGGGACCGAGTTTCAGCCCTAATTCTACAACGATTATTTTTATTTCTTCATGTATTCTTGTTGTTTTTCCCCTGCATTTCAAGGTTAATGCAAGAATTCTGACTTTGTTTAAAGGGGAAAAGGCTTTTATAACCTTGAATTTTACAGTGTATATCATCAATTTCCTAAATTCAATAGCATACAATAAATCTGATGGCCATGAAACCATAAAATATAAGTGCTCCCTGAAGCACCATGAAAATAAATGCAGAGACATGTGAGTGTGTGATACAAATCTGAAAACGCTGCTTGTAGTTGGAGACAAATTCATATTGAAATGAAGGACAGCACATGAATTTCTTACTTCCTAATTTTATTTTGGCTTTTTAACTGATGCTATTTCTTTTAATTGCTTCTGAGGGAAATCATGAGTTTCATATTCTTCACAGCAGTTATGTTTTCTTCTTCTCCCATAGAGAAAGTTTTTTCTTTTGAGCAGTGGGTTGGGTAGGGTGAAGTCTGGGGTCTGGGTCTGGAAGGATATTGAAATCCTTATACTTGCTGAACAGTGGTTAACTTAAGCAAATAGGGTACAATCCTCATTTGACCAGGTGCACAATAGACTTGTGGGCTTTAGTTGCATACCAAAATGCCATGCTGTGCCATGCTGGACCTAAGTGTGTACCAAATCCTCTATTGCTGAGAGAGGCATCATTGGGTGCTAATACATGCTGTGTGTTCATGAATTCCAACATGGGCAATCCTAAACAATAAAGAGGGCTGTTTACATGTGTGCACACATAACAGCTTGTGGATAGCCTGGGGCTACTCAGCAGCTTCCTGCAAGCTGTTGGGAGAGGGGGGCTTACTGCCCCTATGGAGCAGTGGTAGATCCCTGGGACTCACTGCTGCTCACTGCTCTTGCCACCTCCACTTGCTGTTCCTGTGGATCTGCAGCTGCTCCTGCTGCTTCCCGGGAGGTAGGTCCTAGGAAGCTGCTGCTGCTCCCCATGACCCAGGGAACTGGGACAAGCAGAGAGAGCCACCACACTCCTCTCCGCTCCACAGTCCGCTATACTGGACTGTGGAGCGGACTGTGGATACTGTCCGCTCCACAGTAACCACCATGTTCCTCCCACTTATCTCTGGTTATGCATCACAATGACTATGTGCTGGTGCTTGCCCTACATGATTGGCCCATTTGCTCATTTGGGTCCATGATGTGAGTAGTCAATACGTAGCAAGTGAATAGTCAACATGAAGCTGCAGAATTATTATTATTATTATTTTATTTCATTGTATTTATATGCTGCCCCCCCATGCCTACGGCATCTCGGGGCAGCTTCCAGCACAATATAAAACTATTTTTAAACATAAAAAATCTACAATATCATAATTAAAAACAAATTTGAAACAAGGGTTTCAAATACACGTGATATTGGGGGAGTGTTTCCAGCATGAAATGTTCACCTAACATAAGGTGTATGAAAATCCATTGTGCAGTGTAACTACAGTCAAAATGCTGCTGTTTATGATGTGGGAATGTGGAATGCCCCTCTACTTGGGAGCATGCTTACAGACTATACTTACATCATGGAGGGGCTGTGCTGGGCTCTGAGGGGTGACACTGCCTGGGCAAATGAGAGTGGATAGTGTGTAATGATGCCTAAGAGGATTTGGCAATCAGCACTTAACTTACATGTGAGTAGCCCTCTTATGCGCTGAGGAATGAGGGTTGTGCTCATTGCCTCTTATTCATGGGCTTCAGATTTTGAGGCCAGTGGTTTAATGAAATGTTACACCGGTACATCCCAAGCTGCATTGTACCATGACAGCAGCTAAATTTATTCCACTGGACAGATGCACAGATGTGCCTTTTGCCCCTAAACATAGGCCCAAAGCTCCAAGAAGAAAAAGTCACTTGACTTACAAAGCTGGGAGTAAGATGAATGGGAACTGTTTAGCGGGAAATAATTTTTACCATTTGAATCTGAGCCTTAACACTCTGGATGACAACAGATGCACTCCCGGCACACTGGCTACACAGCCTGGGGAGAGGGGGTGTTGGCTAGGTCAGGTCAGGGCACTGAACAGCCGTGAGCCCAATCAGGCCAGCCAGTCGGTGAGCCCTCCCCCACCCCACCCACAGTGGGGGAAGAGAAAAAATGCATGGGTGGGTGGCCCTGTCCCCAGCGCCCTGCCCCCTCATGACGGGCATCCATGGTGGCCCATCACAGACATCCATGGATGCCAACCATGGCAGCCCCACAATCCCTGGCAGGGATGGTGACGGGAAAAGCTGAGTGGGCCTGTTATGATCTGCGTTGACCTGCCTGGGCAGCCTTTGGCCCATACTGTGGACTTAGGATCTTCTGGGGGATAAACAAAAGAAAAATGAGGGACCAACTGTAGCCCAAATTAAATACAAAACAAAAAACCAAGTGGCTATCGCAAAATAATTTACTTCAAACTGTATATGCCAAATACAAAATCAAAAAATAAAATGATGAAAAAATACAATGTAAAGAGTTAAAGATAGAAAATCTATACAGAACAATATACTCATAAAATGAACAAACCAAAATCAATAAAGATATAAAATGCAAGTAATATCAATACATTCCTAAGTTTGACATTGGCCCTGTTTACATAGACACTCTAACACTGATAAAATGGGTGTTACATTTTATTATACATGTTACAGGGCACCCACGGGGCAACACTGCAGCCCTGCGGCCCTTTTCACACAAGATGCCTCCACCCACCTCTACCCAACAAAACTGGGTGGAGGCATCTTGTGTGAAAAGGGCCCATGTTGCAGGGCTGCAGTGTTGACCTGTGGGTGCCCTGTAACATGTATAATAAAATGTAACACCCATTTTATCAGTGTTAGAGTGTCTGTGTGAAAAGGGCCATTGACTGGCAAAGGCATCAGAGACTCAGTTTTTTCTCTACAGTAGAGAGGAGATTTTGATATTCCTAATACTTCCCAGCACAGATTGGAAGATTTTACAGCTGTATGGTTTGTTGATTTATGAATTCATGTTCATTGAAATTGGATAATAGTAAAGTGGAAGATTCTACCATTTTTTAGTTTGTGGATTTATGAATCCATGTTCTTTGAAATAGGATAGTAGCAAAGATCTCATATGTCCCCGAAGAAGGGTTGTTCACCTGAAATGTGTAGGGTTTATGTATAATATTTTATGAATGTACTGATAATCCTTGCATTTTATATCTTGATTTTGGTTTGTTCATTTTATGAGTATATTGTTCTATATAAATGTTCTATCTTTAACTCTTTATATTGTATTTTTTCATCATTTTATTTTTTGATTTTGTATTTGGCATATAGAGTTTGAAGTAAATTATTTTGCGGTATCTTCTGGGGAACCCCATCCAGGCCAGTCACTTGCCCAGACCGGGACAGAAGTGGGTCCACATCTGGCGGCCCAAAAACACATGTCCCCAGTGAGTCCCCAGCCCTGGCAGGCCATGGGCCCGTGTTGCTTCAGTTTTCACCCCATGACCTGATTTTATTTTGCCTATGTAGGTTGGTATTTCTATAACAGCATTACTGTAATTGGTTGGGTGAGGGTTAGATCTTTAAAGGCAAAGGCACCTAGTCACTGGAAGTCAATGGAAGTTAGGAACAAAAGTACCATTTTGTCTTTCAGAATCTGATCTTGGGCATCTGAAATGCAGTTGGTTGTTTATTAAATCTGGAACTACTCTTCATTTTTCTTGGACTGGATTTGTTTATCTTTCCTCCATTACAGTTGGCAGTGTCTTCTCGCCAATCTAGAAATTAAAGTTGGTATTACAGTGTAGTAGTGAGAAAAGAACCTATTTTTTCACTACTTTGAGTGCTAGTTTTGTTTCTAAAACATGATTTAGAAACTAAGCACATAGCTCATTTGAAGTTATTTTCTACAATGTTCTTTTTTCTTATAATTGTAGGACTGTACTACAATCTTCCTTGTACTGTATTTATTTAATACAACTATTGTTCAACTTCTCCAACTTAGCTGATTTAGATCAAATGCCGTTGTTCTTTTGAGCTTGTTCTTTCTTATACAGCTTCAAGAAGAAAGTGCTAGTCCCACATTTTTTTTGAAAAGGTTGTGTAGTTAGCAGCATTTCCCATTTATTTTAGATGCACTTTCCACTTTCCCAACTAATGAAAAACATTCAATTTCTTTCTATGTCAAGTTTTAAGGTTAACACAAATAAAGTAAATGAGAGTCTTGATTAATCTGGCTAGTCAGTATTGCACTCTGAATAATAAATCCAGTTAGTGACAGAAGTAATCTGATGATACATTGCACTAATCTCCTTCCTTTGTCCTGATCACCTTTGTCACCTTAAGGAAAGCGAAGAATCTCTGTTTTTGTAGGGGGAACTGACTTGCTTGGCAACAGCAGTATTCACCTAAGATGTATTAGGGCAAGAGTTGAAGTGATTATTACCAAAGCATTTGCTCTGATTTATTTGAGAGAGAGCCCTTCCTGACTGCTAGCAAACAAAAAGTAGGGCACCAACTAAAGAAAGTGTTTATTTGTTACCGTTAGGGACAAATAAAAAATGAGGTGACCACATGCATGAGTGGACATTTATCCTTCCCAATGACCATGGTGTGTAGAAATGCTTTTAAACCACACAGGGCCCTTCCTCGGGCATGTAAGGTTTTGACTCTGTGCAGCCAGAAAGCTTGCATACTTTCACCAATAGATCTTGATCGTAGAAAATATATCATCTCACCGACTTTGTCTCCAACTCTTACATTTGGGATCAACATGACAACCACTCTCTCTCTCTCTCTAGACTGAAATGTGAAAATAATTGTGTTTCAGGAGTTTGACATTAATGCAGAGGAAGTAGTGGAAATGCTAGTGTTCTGAGAGGTCTGTGGTCACTTGCTGGGCGGTGAATCTAGTGAAATTATTGAGTCATCTTTTCCAAATTGGTGTCGACTCTTTTAAAGGTGAACTATATAGGGGAAAGGCTACAGGAATGAAACTTCATTTTGTGGGAATTCACAATCTTCCATTTATCTCCATTAGAAAACTCATTTCACCAGATGAAAAGCATCAGATAAGTTCATCTAAGCTCCAAGTGGTGTTGTATTATTTTTATATACAGATGTTCCAAAGCAGTCTCTCTTTTCTGCCTAAGATTTGGGGTGCACTTCAAGCAGTGTATTTTTCAGAAATGCTGCACCTCCCATTGACTTTCATGATTCCACCTTTTTCCATGTCTCTTGTTGACTACATACTTCTTGCAGGAATGGAGGCATAAAAGCAGACTCAGTGCTGTAGTTGGAGGCTCGTGTCCAGTTATGCAAGGGCAGATGCGGCTTTTTGAGCAACCCTCCATGTCCGCTTCAAGGTAACATGTCATTTTCATCTAGTCTGAAATATAATATTTTTTACAGGAATTATTTTTTACTTGGCCACATTTGATTCTGAAATGCATGGTGTGCACAGAAAGATATGAACAATATAACACACTGGCATGCAGCCAAACAACATGCCTTTAAAGATTAATTAAATGGGAGTTACAAAATGACCCTCTGTAAAAAAAACACTTCACCTGCCCTGCAGTGATGAATTTTTAATTGGCCACTAAAGTTCACAATTTCTGCATTCTTACACTGAGCTCTGGAGTTTTATATTCAGGAAATAACAAGAGTCCATTCTTCTACTGCTTCCTCCTTTTGAAAGTATACACTTTAAATTCAGGAAAACAAAACAGAAGGAGAAATACAAGCTTGGAGGTATTAAATTACCTAGGAAACTTGGCTAAAAATAAATACAGTCCTGAACAAAAAACAAAACTCATCTGCTTTGGTATGCTGAAAAATTTGAATTCAAAATTACCTCAGTAGGGCCAATTCAGATATTTCTTGAGGATGGGCAGAAGAGAACCAGGAAAGTATTTTAAACCTATTTCAGATGAGAATTGATTAATGCACAATGAAAAAACAACTTGATGGATAGTTAAATTTATTTTCCCTTTCTCTTTATCACAAAACTGACATGATATAAACAACTTAATTAGATCTAAGTGATTATGCATAATTACATGATAACCTTTTCCATGAACTTTGGGCAAGTGCAAAAAACTTGGAGACGGGGGAGGATGTTGTCTTCTCCCCTCACCCCCCAGTCAATTTATTTATTTGAATGTATATGCTGCTCTACCCAAGGCTCAGGGCAGCTCACAAACAATAAAGAGAGATAAAACTCCTTAACAATACCCTTAAAATCCACCCCCCCAATACCACCTCCCAACACCCCCTCACAGACCTACTCCAAAATCACCCATCCAAACCCACCCCTAGCCCCGCCTGCAAATGCTTTTTCAAACAGGAAAGTTTTACAACACCTCCGGAAGACTTTCATGCTCAACCGAACGTTCAGGGGGAGGTAGTTCCAAAGCACCGGGGCAGCAACTGAGAATGTCTCCTTGCAAGCCCTTGTCATACAAACAAGGCTGACAGATGAGACCCAAAGGAAGGTGTTCCTCCCAGCTGATTGCAAGGACTGCAGTAGGGCCTGGAAGGACAGGCAGTCTTTTAGATAACTGGCCTCCCAACCATTTAGGGCTTTAAAGGTCAAAACCAGCACCTTGAATTGTGCCCAGAAAGCTATAGGTAGCCATTGCAGACTTCAGAGCACCGGTGTAATGTGCTCTCAGGCCTTGTCCCCCAAAGGAGCTGAGCCACCGCATTTTGCACCAGCTGCAGCTTCTGAAAAGTCATCATGGGCAGCCCCACATAGAGCATGTTGCAGTAATCTACCCTCAAAGTGATAACAGCATGGATGATAGTGGCCAGTTCTAAATCAGAAAGAAAAGGCGATAGCCTCCTCATCAGATGAAGTTGGTAAAATGAGCTCCTGGCCACCATTGCAACTTGCCAATCCAGACGCAGCAGGGGGGCCAGAAGCACTCCAAGACTGCAAACCTGATTGACCAGAGGGGGCCAGACTCCATCAATAACAGGTATCCCAATCCCCTCCAGATCACAAGGCTGGCCAACCATCATCACTTCAGTCTTGTCTGGATTAATCCTCAGTTGGCTCACTCACATCCAGTTCTCGATAGCATCCAAACAATAGATGAGCACTGAGACTGCAGGGCCTGGGTCAGATGAAAAAGAGAGGTAGAGTTGGGTGTCATCAGCTAACTGATGACACTTCACCCCAAAGCTTTGAATGAGTGGGCTCATATATACATTGAACAAGAAACCCCACAGGACTCCACAGGAGAGGTCCCGAGGGGTAGGGATGGGTGAACGCAGTTCGGATGTTCGGAGTTCGGAGCGAACTCGGTCTGTTCAGATGTCTGAACTCAACGTCTGAACTGAACTCTCGAATGACCGAACAGTTCAGTCGTGTTCGGATGAGTTCGGGGGCATGAAAAACGTCTTTCCAGGGCCAAAAATTAGGTTTCGGTTTCTATTTCGTTTCGTTTTTGCTATTTTTGAATGTTCGGCCAAACCGAACTTGGCTGAACCGAACCATCAAACCCAAACTCAGGTTTCGAACCAAACAACCGAACATCTGAACCGCATTCTGTTTGCCCATCCCTACCAAGGGGATGATGTGCAATCACCCTTCACCGCTTTCTGAGACCTCCCAACAGGTAGAAGCAGAACAACTCAAGAGTGGTCCCGCACACCCCCCACTGGGTCCCATAGTTGTGTCAACAACACCTCGTCGTGATCAACCGTATCAAAGGCAACTGAAATATCTAACCAGATCAACAGGGTAGAATTCCCCTTATCGATCTCTAGGTGCAGATCATTGACCAAGGCTATAAGTGCAGTATCCATGCCATACCCAGGGCAAAAGCCTGACTGAAATGGATCCAGGAATCCAACGGCATCGAGATGAGCCTGGAGCTGTCAAGCCACAACCCATTCAATAACCCTCCCTAAAAAGGGAATGTTAAAGACAGATCAATAGCTGGCTGGGGAGTCAACATCCAAAGATGGCTTCTTAAGCAGGGGTCAGAGAACCCTAATTGGTGTGACTGACTGACATGTTTAGTTGTTAGGCACAAATTCCAATGAGTAAGGTGCAATATGATTTATTTTAAACTATGGAACTTTTATTATTCAAATAGCATAAAAATTTATAGCTTTCCTAATTAGAAAGAAGACCGCATATACAAGACACAGAAAGGAAAAAGGAAAAAGAAAAGGCATGTGAGCAGGAGGGGATGAGTACATAAGAAAGAAATACTTGAGTTATATGTGTTTCATGCAACAGGTGCTGTGCAGTAAGAGAGGGACTCCATGCTAGCTACCACAAACAGCCTCTTTATCAAACAGGCTCTTTATGGAGAGGAATAATGTTGCAGCTTGCAGCTAGCGTGCGGTATGCACATGCATGAACACACACACACACACACACACACACACACTTGCAGCGCTCCGTTCAAAAAGTTTCTCTGTTCCACTCCAGTTCCAACCTGCAGGTTTCCTGCAGGTGGCTACAGCTTTCCCTTCAACAAAGAAACAAAACAAAACGAAAAGACAAACGAACAAAAATGTGTTTTGTTGCTGTCGAAAGTCATTATTTACTTGCTGAGATTAGAGTTGACATGCCAGTTAATTGGCTGGTCAAATATTGTCAGTTGACCAGTCAATTGGCTACCTATTATTTGGCCATGGTCCAATATTGTCAAATATTCCATAATTATTCCAGAATGCTGCTGTGTAGGTGACAGCTTACCTTTTAAATGTTATTATGGTGTCATTTTGACTGTAAGCCACCCTGAGCTGTTTCAGGAGGGGCAGGGTAAAAATCCAATAAATAAATAAAAATTTGTTGGCAAGGGCAGAAGTGAGAGCTGCTTGCCTCCTAGCCCTGCGGCAGTCAGGGGACTCGCACACTGTCCCCCTCTCTACATTCAATCACATACACACACCAGACTTTCCCCCCAGCCCTTATACACATGGCCAGATGCGGCTGGTGGGTTTGGAGGCTGGAGGGGCAGTGGGTGGGTGAAACTGGCAAAAAGGGGTGGAGCCTAGCCTAGGAGCAGAGCCAGGGCAACGGTAGGCAGAGCCAGGGCATAACCCAGGAGCAAGGAGTTCCAAGGATTAACAGTGGATGGACATTACATTAATTAATGCTGGGAACACCACTGTGTGAAACACTGCTACCAGCATGCCTAGTAGATACACCCACAAAATGCCCGCCCAAGCACACTGGCTCTTGTTTTTTAAACATTTGGCCCCTTTGGAGGATGCATTGCTTTGAAACCAGGCCCCTCCAGACCAGCATTCCTAGAAGAAGCTGCACCACCAAATGCCTGTCCCAAGCACACAATGCAGGCCCTTTTTTAAAAAAAAATAAGGTTGCCTGTTGCTGGCCTGCATTGCAAGCAAACTGCTTTTCAGCAGCAGTGAAACAGCGAAGGGAGGGACCATTAAAAAAAAAAAGAGTAGCCACGAGCACTAGACCTACAAATTCACAAAATGGCCTCTCTACCAGAGAGGCGGAAGCCATTTGGTCTCTTCTCACAACATCCCACCAAACTGCAAAGCGCGGGGCCATTTTAAAATGCAAGGAACATTCCAGCAAAAATTGGATTGGAAACCTTCCTCCAACCAAGCCCCTAGGTACCCGACCCAGCAAACATATGTCTAAAAGAGGCAAGGGACCAATTTTAACTAGGAAAGTAGTCATGACCAGTGAGGCCCCAGAAAATGGCCACGGCCTTTGCACATGCTTGGGGGAGGAGGGGGGAAACCAGCCAGCAGTGCTGTGCAAACACACAATAAGCAAAAGCAAACCACATCATCTTAAGCCAACCATCTTATCTTCAACACCCCACAGAACCAACTCACTGAGTCAGACTCAGAAAGACAGATAAAATGACGCATGGTGGAACTGGAATCACCTTTATGCTCTCAGAGACTCTCAGTCTCTGCAGCAGGCAGCAGTCCCCACCCTCTCTCACACAAAGGCTGCAGTGTTGCCCTATGGCCCTTTTCACACAGACACGCTTAACACTGATTAAATGGATGTTACATGTTGTTATACATGCTGCAGGGAACCCATAGAGCACACCTGCAGCCCTGCAACATGTATAATAAAATGTAGCACCCATTTTATCAGTGACAGTGTCTGTGTGAAAAGGGCCATGTATTGTGGGTTGGGGTGTATTTTCTGAAAACACCCTTAGCATAAAGTGTATACAATACAAATTAAGCTAACACATAAATGGTATTAAAATAAATGGGGGAAATAGTCACAGAGGAGGAAAAGGAAAAAACAGGAGATTCAAAGTGTGTCATCAGCTGGCCAGGCTGAGAACAATCTCCCACCAACCCCATAGCCCCAGAACCTAAGTCCGGACGGTTTCCTAAAATGGACAGAATCTGGGAAGGATAAGAACCTAGCTAAAAAGAACAGCGTCCACTTATTCAAACTGCCTACTTATTGATCCAGATCACTAGCACCAACTCCTTCTTCACAAACAGTGTCACAGATCTTATAAAATCTTTAAACTATGGGTACACAATTTCTCATTTGCGATGCTAACTCAATCTCACGGTAAGGTAAAGCGTCATGCTTTCCATTGTTACTGCATCCCAATCTCTTATCTATAGCCGTGGGCAGCAGTGTGTTGTTTGACCTTGAAAGATAAATTCTTATACCATCTTCTTTTCAGTAAGTAAGTAAAGATTTTATTTGTTTCAATCATAGGTCACAACAAAGTTACAAAACCAAAAGCAGCCAAACTGCACATAAAAGAGGATTTTTTCAGTCAAAGTACAGTAAAGAAAAACCTAACAACACAATTTAAATAACCAGAATGAGTTTGTTCTTCAGCTGTGGTTAAAAAAGATTAACCAATGAGGTTACATACATTTTAAAAAAAGGGTAAGACAGACAATCATTCTCAAGATAAAACTGCAACACTCATTTGTCCAAAAATTACACTCTTATGGAGCAAATTGTTAAAATAGTAGCTCTCATGGGTCCAAAACAGTGAAGGAGACAAATTGCTCAGCACAGTCCCAATTTAGAATCATAGTACAGCTGTAGACCAATATGTCTTGCTCTTCCACAGAGCACAGGGAGGGTCAACCAGGCCTGACCCCTGAAAGCAAAATGTTTTACAAAAATAAGCACAGCCAAAAAGGTTCCTTAAGGAGGTATGTCTGCATTTGCCTTGGCCACACCTTTGGACAGCGATATAAGGTTAGCCACTTACTTTGTCTTTCCAATCCTTTCACCAATCTATCCGACAGTTAGCAAGCAGACAAAGCGCGTGCTGAAACACTGAGAAATTTCAAAAACAGTCACACAAGCACTCTCCCCTCCCCCTCTGCCCGCCCTCGTTCCACCAGCCAATCACGTCTCACACACACACGCTTCCCCGAGTCTACCACCCCTCCCACCCCGGGCGCCAAGGGCTATAGCCCCAATACATACCTGCGATGGTGGTTTTCCTATCCATAGGTGCCAATGAAAGCCTGACCCCAGCGACGCTCACATGAGTGACAGTTCTGCGAACGCATGGCTGGACGGCACCCCTAGGTGCCCAGCGTGCGTTCTTTAAAGTTTTGTCCTTGCAGGGCTCTGTCTGTGACTCTGTGGGCTTAGGCTCCCTCACGGCCCCGCCTCCCTCCAGATCGGCGTTGTAATGATGATTGCGCATTTGCAATCATCAACTGGGAAGTTCGGCGCCCCGGTGTGGCTTCTACAGCCGCGCCGGGGCTCTGAAGCTGCCGGGATGAAAGCTGCCGGCAGGCAGCTCAGTTAAACTTTTAAAAATCAAATGTTGGGACAGTTGGGGGCATGTAAGAAGCTGTAGGGGCACTGCCCCTGGTGCCCTGTGACTAGCACCGTCACTGCACATGGCTATAGACAGCCCTCCACTAATTTAGGAGCAGGCATCCCCTATGCTGCTTCTCTCGCCTGAGCTTCTTCAACTTCCTTTTCTTTACCTCATATTAAGCCATGTGGGACTGCAGGAGGTACTCGGTGCTAAGAGAGAAGTCAAACCTAACAGCATAGCAAAGCTTCTCCTACTGGCTATCTGCTGTAATGGCGAACAGGAACACAAGCAGTCATCACAGTGGCAAAGGTCAGAAGTGGCTAGAATTATACCTGGAAAAAAAAAAAATTCTGGCAAATGCTGCTTCCATCAGAATTAGGTCATTCACCAAGATTTGCATGATGTGAAAACTTATCGTTTTCCCCACTGTTTTAGCCATTTTCATTATTTTCCACAAGTTGAACAGGGCTGCCATGGGCCCGTCCCAAGCCCTACCTGTGTCCCNACATGTATCAAAAGTGAAAAGCATTGTCAAGTTTTAAAAAAACAAATACCAGCAGCCATATTTCAGCAGCACTATAGAATTCTGTTGCATTCACACCAAGTAAGTCGCTTGTACTTGATGGGCATCCTCTATTAAATCCTTCAATGATCTTCAAACATGTAAGAAGGCACTTCAGTCAGCTGTTGCTGAAGGAGTGGCTTTAGGGTTGAAGTCACTCCATCTGATCAAGACCCAGGTGGGGCTGGGAGCAGGCGAACATGGGGGTCCAACCCCAGCAACCCTGTGTCCGTCTGAAAACACCAGTGTAGAAATTGAACTATTAACACTTTCACCATCACTCATATCTTCATTACAAAACTCTGCTTTGTGATGCTGCTGAAGATGAAGTAGAAGGAGAATGTGAAGATTATTTTTTTTATGCAGAGCAGTTTGCCCTTTGGCAGCAACAATCTGTCTTTAAAAGTAACAAGAATTCAAAAAATGCTTCTTCAATCTATCTGTGTGTCATGTTCTCAGAGGAACAGAATTTGCACTGAGTTTTAACAGGGTGTTGCCCTCAAGTAATCTGCATTGACATTCTTGATAATGATGTGTTTTGGATGAGAAACTCAAATTTTAATTCACTGCTTGATCCTGTATCTGTCCATTCGGAATATGGAAAATATAGTTCTGCAGTGTCTGATGCCAAGAATGAATTTGTGAACATTAAGAAACATGTTTGTGAGACTATAATATACAAAGTTTACTTACGGAAGCTGAAGAGAGAAAAAAGTAGACAAAATAATAAATGGTGCGTATCTTCTTGATCCATGTTTCCAAGGCCATGACATTTCTGATGATGAATTTGAAGCTTGCAAACTTATAGTAGGTGTTGCAAATTTTAAAAGGATATAAAGATGAACAAACAATTCTGGTGGAGATAGCAAATTATAAAGCAAGAAGCAGCCCATTCAGTTGTAAAACAATGTGGAGTGCAACCCCAGTAGTTGAATCAAAACAACTTGCTTTCTTTGTCATCATGGGCTAATTTTAGATATGCTGGGCCTGGAGTCCCAACATACTGAACTCCGGACCGGGATCCATCTCGGATCCCGGTCAGTGATGAAGTCGTTCGTCCTTTAGACATGCTGGCTTCCATCATGCTGGGAAATCTCGGAGGGTGCAGGGCCATGTGATGTAACGTGCACGGCCCTGCCCCCACGCTCCCCTGGCTGCCTGCACTCGGCAAGACAGGCAGGCGCAGCAGCCAATGTGGCCGCTGCACCCGATTCCGTACCGTGGTTGGGGCCACAATCTGTGATGGACCAAGGTAACAAACATTACTTTTGGCCCATCATGTATTGTGGTCAAGCTAACCACGGTTCTGGGGATGGGGCTGGCACCATCCTCAGAACTGTGGTTAGCTTTGATCCCTGCCAGAGATTCACTGTGGTGAACATCTGGTGGGGCTCAAACAGATGTGCATGGGATCACAGCCACTACCCTGAATCTCCTGTGATTCAGGGTGGTTGACTGTGATCTCATTACGTCTGAAAATACCCATGGTGGAAACAGTCCTCCTTGCAGTCTAGCTACCATGGCAGAAGTTCTTTTAACATTTCCATACACCACTGCATGTGCGGAATGAAATTGGTCAGTATGGGGACACATCCATTAAAAAACTACAATTTATTATTATTATTATTATTATTATTATTTATTTATTTTAACTAAATGTTTATCCTGCCCTTCCCTTGATGGCTCAGGGCAGCGTATAAAAATATATAAAATATATAAACATAGGACATATGAAATGTATATGAAAAACATATAAAAACAATTAAAAGAAACCCTAAACCCCACCCACCACCCTCTCCCTAACTCTGTCAGCTGCCTTTGACACTGTTGACCACAAGATGTTGGTGAGTGACTCACTTGCAGGACTGAGCTGGGGTGGGCAGGACTGTTCTTGAATGGTCCTGTTCCTTCCTGGCTGAGAGAACTCAGCGGGTGGTACTGGGGGACTGTTCTTTGTCCCCCTGTGAAGTCCCAAAAGGTTATATTATGTCTCCTCTCCTGTTCAATGTGCGTATGCAGCCACTGGGCGAGGCCGTAACAGGGTTTGGTGTTCGGTGTCATTAGTATGCTGATGACACCCAACTCTGCCTCTCTTTTTCATCTGACCCAGACCCCACAGTCTTGGTGCTTACTTGGTGTCTGGTGGCTGTGGGGGAATGGATGAGGGTGAGCTGTCTGAAGCTGAATCCTGACAAGACAGAGGTGATGTTGGTGGGGAGGGCAGTGGGTTTGGCGTCCCCCATCATTGATGGGTTTTTCCCCCCAGTGGTCATTCAAGTTCGTAGTCTGGGGGTGCTTCTCGATTCCCAACTCTGCCTGGATGCCCAGGTGGGAGTTGAGGCGAGGAGCGCATTTCACCAATTACATCTGGTGTGGCGGCGCCGGCCATATGTCTTGGACTCCAACCTAGCAACTATCTTCCATGCTTTTATCACCTCAAGACTAGACTATTGTAACGTGCTCTATGTGGGGCTACCCATGATGACAGTTCGGAGGCTGTAGCTAGTGTAGAACGTGGTGATCTGTCTCCTAACAGGGATGAGTTGCCATGAGCACGTTACACCAGTGCTCTGTTCTTTGCACTGGCTGCTTATAGTCTTCCGGGCCCTATTCAAGGTGTTGGTAGTTACCTATAAAACTCTATACGGTCTGGACCCTACTTACCTGAAGGATTGACTCACTCTCCGGCCTCTAGATCGACCCCTACGGTTGACCGGGAGTGCCCTTCTCGAAGTCCTCCCAAGTATCTCGGAGGGTGACTATGGAGAGGGTGTTCTCAGTGACCGCACCAAGGCTGTGGAACTCCCTCCCGGCAGAGGTTCATGTGGCCCGAGACCTCCCCTCCTTTCAATGCAATGCAAGGTCTTTCTGTTCCTCCAGGATTTTGGTGGGGGAAATGGGTAACGGGTGGGGGTGGGGAGGCGAGGGATAAGCGGATGTTTCTTTTAAACTCCACCATGTGGATTTTATACTATTTATATTTATATGATATTGCATTTTATGCTTTTTAATTATAATTGTGAGCCACCCCAAGCTGCTGTTAGCAGGAGGGTGCTGGATATAAATTTGTTAAATAAATAAATAAATAAATAAATAACTCCCCTCCCCCATCCCACCCAGCCCTATCCCAGTCCACCAAACACCTGGCCAAACAAAAAGGTCTTATATCTCTTCCAATCAGGCTTGGACTTGGGCAGATCTCCAAGGGGGGAGAGTTCCATAAGTGTGGAGCAGCCACCAAGAACGCTTCTCTGCATGCTCTCATTGTACGAACTTCACAGGCAATTGGTACTCACAAGAGGGCATCCTTGGCCAACCTCATCCTTACCAATGAAACATAAGGTAAGAGGCGGTCTTTCAGATTCCAGGGGCCCAAGCCATTTAGGTCTTTATAGGTCAAAACCAGCACCTTGAATTGTGCCCGGAAAGCTATTGGCTGCCTGTGCAGACTCCAGAGCATCGGTGTAATGTGCTACCAGTGACCCACCCCCAACAGAAGGTAGGCTGCCACATTCTGCCCCAACTACAGCTTCCGAACAGTCATCAAACGCAGCCCCACGTAGAGTGCATTGCAACAATCTAGCCCTGAGGTTATGAAGGGATAGATGATGGTGGCCAATTCCAAGTCTGAGAGAAAAGGTGGCAGCCTTCTCACCAGATGGAGCTGGTGAAAAAGACTCCTGGCCACCATTACAACTTGGTCATCCAGGCACAGCAACAAATCCAGGAGCACCCCTAGGCTGTGAACCTGAGGGTGATTTCAGATGTGCCGGGCCTCCCTCTAACCACAGTCCGGGATCTGTTTCGGATCCTGGACGAGAATCAGGCCGTCCATCCTTTAGACGTTCCGGCCTGATTCCTACAGGGGATTGGGGAGGGGGCAGGGCCATGCTGTGCGATGTGCGACTGCACAGCCCGCCCCTGCGTTCCCCCTGCCGCCCGCCCTCTGGGAGACAGGAAGGCACAGCGGCCAATGCGGCTGCTGCGCCCGATCCTGCAGCATGGTCCAGGTCATGATCCGGGCCGGCAGAGGTAACAGATGTTCCCTTCCACCGATCCCAGAGCGTGGTTGTGCTAACCACGATTCCGGAGGTGAGGCCAGCCTCACCTCCGGAACCATGGTTAATCTGATTCCCACCGGAGGTTCACTGGGGAGAACATCTCCTCCACCACAGGGAATTGACTGTGGTAAAAGGGAGTCCCGTAATGTCTGAAATCACCCTGAATGACCAAAGGAGGCTGGACCCCATCAATAAGAGGGGTCCCTATGTCCCGGAGGTCCCACAGCTGGCCAACCTTCATCACGTCAGTCTTGTCTGGAACCAGTCTCAATCAGCTTGCCCACACCCAGTCCCCAACAGTAGCTAGACACTTGGAAAGCACTTAGATTGCAGGGCCCGGGTCATATGAAAAAGAGATATAGAGTTGGATGTCATCACTGTACTGATGGCACTTCACTCCAAACCTCCTAATGATCTCTCCCAGGGGCCCCAGATACACATTGAACAGGAATGGGGACAAGATGGAACCCTGCAGAACCCCACAAGGTAGCTCCCCAGAGGATGACGAGCCACCACCCATCACCACTTCCTGGGTCCTCCCCAACAGGAATGAGTGGAACCATGCAAGGGCGGTCCCATGCACCCCAGTCAGGTCCTGCAGTCATGTCAAAACCACCCCATGATCAACTGTATCAAAGACTGCTGAAAGATCTAATCAAACCAGCAGGGTACAATTTCCCCTGTTGATTTCCAAGTGGGTATCATCAATCAAGGCCCCAAGCCCAGTGTCAATGCCATATCCAGGATGAAAAAACCCAACTGAAATAAAACAGTAACAGCAATACAGCACAGGTCTCCCTGGGATACGGAGGTCCTGGGGGTTGCTAAACCATGAGGGTAGGCAGTTAGAGCATAGGTGGCACTTGACTCGCACCAAAGCCAACCTACTGTTGCACAGACTATTTTTTAAAGGATTCAGGAATCTGATAGCATCACCATGCGCTTGGAGCTGTGAGGCAACCACCTTTTCAGTAACATTCCATAAAAAAGGAAGGTTAGAGACAGGATGGTAGCTGGCTAGGGAGCCAACATCAAAAATGGTTTCTTGAGCAGGGGATGGACAACCACAATTTTGAGGCCATCCAGCACCCTGACCTCCCAAAGGGAGGAATTGACAACCCCAGTCAGCCACAGCCCCAGTGTCTCCAAGATAGCTTTCGCCAGCCAGGAAATGAATCTAATTCACAACTGGTTGCTCACACCACTCCAAGAGCAGCCTCCACATCAGTGGGTGAGATGAATTGGAGCCAGTCCAAGCAAACCAGACACGACCAGGCCTCCCCAACCCCAAACCTTGACTTTGCACTCAAAGTAGCAGCACCCATGTAGAGCCAAATACGAGCAACTTTATCTGCAAAGTAGGTGCAAACTCGTCACAGCAGAGTCAGTACCCACTCTACCTCCAGGTGGAGACAACCAGGATTTAATAAGTTATTCACCACCTGGAAGAATTTAGTTTATTTATTTATTTATATAAAATTTATATCCTGCCCCTCCTGTCTACAGGGCAGCCTGGGGCGGCAAACAACAATATAAAAATAAGACAATAAAACAATTTAAAACAGTTAAAAATACAAATGGAGGGGGGGAGTAGGTGCAAACTCGTCACAGCAGAGTTCCGTCAGACGTCACTTTGCAGACGCTGTGGCCTGCCACAGCTATGGCATAGTCCTTCAAAACCAGACTATGGCCGTTTTCACATGGCGCTGCTGGGTGGGGGGATGGGTGTGCACCGGCGGTGGGTGGAGGTGGTGTGCTTCCTTTCCCACGGGCACACACCCATCTCCACCCACCTCCACTCATCTTCACCCACGGAGCCTCCTCCATTTTGTTGTCTGTGGTTGGGTGATGGGTGGTGATGGGTGTGCACCAGGAGTACACGCCCACCTCCACCCACTGCCTGTGGTGTTTCCATTGGTGCACACTCATCCTGCCCCCTACTGCCGTGGCGTGTGCATGGATGCCCCTCCCCCTCCACTGCACACCTGCCCGCACACCCAGTGGGGGCGGGGGCCCTCTGTGTAAAAACAGTCTGAGTCTTAGCAGCAAGTAAAAAGTGCCAGAAAGCATTTAATTCCAGCCAGAACATTGCATTAAATTGCACTGGAATATGGGAGAGCATTGGCATTAAGAAAAGTGTGGTTAAATTTACTCATCAGAAAGAGCAGGAAGGTTAGGAATGGTAACATACTGCCAAAAAACCCAAGGTGACTACATTGCAAATCTATGCATAAATAGAGTTAGTGGGAATGTGCCTTGAATTTACAGACATAAAAACACCAACCAGTGAAAACAAATTGGGAAATTATATTAAGAATAAAATGAAACCCTTTGAAAATATGAGCTGATATTTTCTGTCATGAAAATTGCAGTTTGTTGTAGATTTGTCTCTTAGAAATATATATTAAACCTCACTCAAAGTGTTTGCCTAAGCATTACCAAGTGGAGTGGCACCTTTTAGTACTGGCTGCTAAGGAGACAGCCACTTGTCCAGGTGACAGCAAAATGTGATAGAATTAGTATGAATGAATTCTTTTGGGAAATGAGATTTTTCTGCTATTAGAACCGATTTATTCGATTGTAAACTCTTTGAATCCTGACTTATTTTGCACAGCATTTACCACAGAGGGGCTCTAATTCTATGGTATACTGCAGTAAAAACTCATTCCCACTCAGGCTGTGATCCTCAAATAAGGCAGTGAGCTGAGAGAGCTCATGGCATCAGCATTAACCCTGGCTAATAGTGCAGCATACTAAGTACTTACAAAGTGCGGATACCTCAGGCCTGTTTCCTGTGAGTATCATGGTCATGATCGCACTAGCAGTAGCTACACAATCCTGCCTAGTCTTCCACCCATCTCCTCTTTCATGGAGATATGGCACTGATATGGGGCAGGCCCTATAAGGACTCAGCACTGACACTGTCCACAGCACTGTTGCCAACGGGTGATTCAATGTTTTGGTGGCATTGCATACTGTTGTGCTTTAGCACCATTTGTGCTACTGCTATGGGGACAGAGGATCATGGCCTCAGTGTAGCAGCAGATCCTCTCCATCTTGTAGCACCTGTGCCCTCTGGTCTCAGTCTGCCTGACCTGATTCAAAGTCCATTGAAGTCCTAAAATGATTAAAATACAAATTAACATTTTTGTTCTATGAGAAAAGTGCAAACCAAAGTTTGTTCCCCCCCCCCGCCCCAGCTGTAGACAATATAAGTAGTTTAATAGTTCTTAATGGCTGTGCTGAGAACAAATCTAGCTAGCACACTAAAAATTACATCAAGTTCTGCCAAATGTTTTGCTGTAGCTGTACCATATGGTGTAGGAGATAATCAAATACTGGGAATAACAGCTGTTTTATTACAATTTCTAATATACTTTGGAGCTTAAAATATTTACTGTGAAGGATTCATATTTAGGGTATATCACATCACATCAAATTCTAATGAAGGAGGAGTTTGTCAGTCCTGTCTATACTTCTGATTTAGCTAGAGAAGTTTTTCTCAGTTAATTTAGCAGTTCCAGTGGCCAAATCCTGCCTAGCTTATTCTCCATTAACTCCTAAGACCTTCCACAATTAACACTATCAAAGGAAACATAAATTGTCAAAAATATTTTAGCCAGTCTCACCTTTGATGATTCTGAATAATTTTTCTAGGAGAAGATCAAGGGACATCTGGTGTTACAGAGATTTTCAAACCTTTTATGACCACCCAGTGTTGTAAGGTATTATTTAAATCAAGTTACTTTTTTATCATTGCATGAATTAATTTCTACCTTGGTTTTTCTGACTTTCTTGTTATAATTGTTCTTGTTCTTTAAGTTCAAAAATCATTTGGAATTTTTGTTTGTTTGTTATTTTATGGAGTGTTAAATTTGCATGGCAATATATGGGATGTGAAAATACAAGGTTCCTGACACAGTGGGTATTTATAGATATGCAGCTGGTACACCAGCTGCATGTCCTGGGGTGTGTGGGGGTGTGCTGTAAATGTTTCCCTGGCCTTACCTGGCCTGGGAGGTGGAGTGAAGCAGTGGGGACGATCCGATGGCCTGCAGATCCTTCATGCACCTCCGGTGTGCACGGTTTCCATGCGGCAGTCTGCTGGTACTGCAGGTGTGACAGGTTTCTGTATGGCATGCGCACACATGGGTGCACATATGATCCGAAGGCCATTGAATTGGCCCCAATGTGTGGCCAGCTGGCCCTGCCCCTGTGCTGGAGCCAGTGCCCTGTTGCCTACCATGATGGGCAGCCATGGCTGCCAATAACAGGCAACCAGGGCTGGCGGCCATGGGAACCCTCCACCCCAGGACCTGGTTGGCATGGAAACAGATGTGCCTGCCTGGTTCAGCCAGCTATGGCCTGCCTAGGTGGCCTTTGGGCCCAGACTGTGGACCTGGGTCCTTCTGTGCCCGTGTGTCTGGGCCAGCCATCCTTCCCTGCTGTGGTCTTTACCAGGCCCCCATTTGGCAGCCCGGAAACAGATGTGCAGGTGAGTACTTGTAGCAGGCCAGCGTCCTGTCTATTAACACCCAAATAAATTAGGCTCTGAACCTGGAAACATTTAAGTGTATATTTAAAATTTACCATTGATAAGTGTTCATGTTCACACGGCAAAGTCAATCGAACCAATACTCACGGTTGTAAAATGAAATACATTCACAATTACTTGCCTGATTATGGTCCTACAGTGACTCTAATTTGATCACAAGTAAATAAGGCAAAGAAGGCATGATGAAGAAACTGGAGCAGAAGTACTTCATAAAAATCATTTTTATAGAGTACAGAATGCTTTTCTTACTTTAAAAAAAAAAATGTGCCCTGTTGCTAAAGACTTTTGTTACCTCTCCAAAAAGAAACCACTAAATTGAATCTATTGCTGGGGCCAGGGCTGATATTGGACATTCTAGAATAGCAAGGATTACACAAATTGTTATTAATTATTATTTATTAGTAGTAAGCATTTATATAGTGCCGGCAATGTACCTGGCAATTGTAAGAAAGAGACATGGTCCCTGCCCTAGCAGGCTTACGATCTAATTTGCATACCAAACCTGTAGTTTCCCTTTTTAAAAAACAGATCTTTAAATTGGTACAAATGCAATAAGCAACTTGTATTGTTTTAAAAACAATTAAAAGTCCTAAAAGAGCCATTAAAAAAAAAAAATAGTTAATTAACTCCAACAAGGTTCTGCATTAATGATAAATTGCACTAGTCTGTGTTTAAATATTTATTTAAAAATGTGGAACTATAATGTTCATCAAAATTATAATCACCTGTCACCTGATTTAAGTATAGGAGGGACATTTTGGATAGCTGTTTACACAGAATAGGGAGGGCATCCACTATTAAATTAAAGACAGTAATAGTTGAATATTTGGAATGTTACTCAGCATGTTAAAAACTTCACAGAATGAAAGCCAGGAGTTTCTTGCCCACAACTGCATCTAAACCTATTACCTAAGTCAGAGGCTTCCAGTTCTGTGAATTAGAACTTGAAAATGGGGTCACACCATTCATGGCAGATGTCACAATCCAGAGAGATATTTAAAATACTCTGCATTTCTTTATTGCTGTCTGGGATCATGGGGTTATACTGTAGTCTAAAATGGGGTCACACAGGGGCAACAAGTTTAAAAACCACTGACCTAAGTTATAGCACCTCTCCTTCCCTTGCTGTATCTCTATAGTAAAGAATTTCTGGCAGTATAACTGCCAATAAATAGGTTTTAGCAGTGACCTCAGCTTTAGCGATGGAGACAAGGGGTGTAGCCACATGAAACAGAGTGAGGAGGCTGCCATGCCTTGGGTAGCCTTACCCCACTCTGGGAGTCAGGCTATGCAATGCAGTGCATCATGTAGCCAGCGCCTGCCAAATGCAGCTGGCTGCTATGTGCTGCGTACTAGAAAAATTCTGAGGTCATGTCACAGAGCAGCTTTACCCCTAGAGGGATAATGCTGCCCAAGGCAGGGCAACTCATGTGCCCAGTCCACCTTTGCCCCACCACGCAGGGAGAGTCAAGGGGGTTGTGTTACTGATGTATCGTGAGCACTCCTGTGGGGCCTTGAGTGACGGGTGCTGTTGCCTGTTGTGCACAGCCATGTCCTGGCCATTGCCAAGGGCAGGATCTCAGTCAGGCCGGGGGAGGGAGGCAGGGCAGGGCTGGGGATCTGCTCATGTTGCTGGTGCCTTCGCCTGCCTTGGCCATGGCAGCAGCTCCAGCAGCAACCAACTCACCCAGCTTCCCCATGACCATCTGATCGGATCCCCGTGCTGGCCCTGCAGTGTGGCGGCTGAGTTTGCCCGTCATGGGGCCATGCATGGATTGGATTGAGCCCTTGCAATTTGTGTGGCTGCACCCAAAGTAGTTCCACTAATATCTTTTATTAGACTAATTTCTATTGGCAAGAGTGTGCAGGTTTCCAGACCACACAAGGTCCTTCCACTGGCATTTGAGAAGACAGAACAATAGATGGAGCAGAAAGAAGGACAGGTGTATCTATGGAAAAAAATCAGCTGGGAGGGAACTTTTGGGTGGGAGGGGGGAAACTATTTCAAACAGTCATCAGGTTTGGTTTGGAGCTCTTCTTTTTCCACAGTGACCCGGGGCTACTAAAAAGTGATTTGAAAATAGCAGTAAATGGGCTTAATCCATGCCTCATGCAAGTGTTGTGCACACACTGTACAAGCCTTGCACAGATCATGCCTACTACCTCATGCGTAAAATTTGTGCATTGCTTGCACAACACTTGCACATGCACACTTGTGCACAGAGCATGTGTGAGGGGTGGATTGGTCCCAATGTGTGGTCAGATGTAGGAACTGTGAAAGGGAGACGTTTTAGTAGGATCCCCACCCCCCGCCCTCCCCATCTTGGACTTCTACCATCTTATAATAGCCCACTGGGAATGAATAATTACTTAATATGTTTTAACATCTAGTATTCTTGTCTGTATTTGACAGCTGAGCGAAACTGCACAACATAAGGCTCAGTACAGTTTGTGTATTTAAAGGTGACAGCTGACCACCAGACTTGCCATCCAGATGTCCGCAGAAACCTGCTTTCACTCTGAATTTCTTGATGGAGAATTTAGGTGTTCTATCAAAGCCTAGGCAAGTGGCAGAAGCTCAGTAAGAGAGAGAAATTATATTGAACATCTCCAGCTATTTTATATAAATGTAGTACAGTGGTTGCTAGCTGTTGGCTTATTATAAAAGGAAATTAAAATTCCATGTAGGTTAGGGGAAAACATGAAACATACAGATGGCATTTATAGGTATCTGCAGATGCTAGGCCATTAAAAAAAATGTAAAAGCATTTAACTTTATAAATAAAAATATTTACACATCTTGATGATGTCCTCCCTTGAGCTCCAGATTCTGTTCTTCAATTCATATGGCATGGGGCCAATTTTCAGCTCAAAAAGTCAAATATTATTTTAACAAAAGCAATGATGTCAACAGGAAAGTTGGACAGTTGCCTAAAACCTCCTTTTGGCTATTAAGAAACAGTAAAAGTGAGTAAATTAAAGAGGAATTCCCCCCCCCCTCGCAACTTTAACATATCTAGCTTTTATATTGCAACCATAGACCTTGATTCAGAAAAGCTGTTAAATCTCATTGACTTCAGTTGCTTCAATTGAGTTAAAAACATGCTTATATTTATGTACTTATGTTCTGCCTTGAATAATGGTGCTTTTCTGACTCAGAACCTCAGATAAGAAAGAAATGATCCCTGAAGTTTATCATTCCTGCAGATTAGCATATATCTGAGATGTTCTCTCCCTGGGCAGCCAGATCCCCAGAGCACTCCGTGGGTGTGCATCATTCATTTCAGTGGCGTTGCACCAGTAGGGTGGTAACATTCCTATGTCAGAAGGGGCCCTCCTCCTATGTTAGGTGGAGGAAAAGTGCAAGAAAAGTATGGGTAGGTCTGGAGCAATGTGGATCTAAGCAGCTGTAGCTTCCATAGGGAAGCCAGATTTGAGAGGGCTGCTGCAACCTCAGATTTTCAAAGAAGATGAGTGGTGTCACGTTGTTGGCTTTAACATGCAGTCCAGGTTTTGAAAGTAGGGCTCTGTGTGAGAGCATGGGATTTATATTTATATTTCTAGTATTTGTGGGGATTTAATTTTTAATCCATGTTGTTTAATTAATTCATTCATTTTGACAATTTTATTTTATTTATTTATTTAAATTGTTATCCCGCCATTCCCTAAGGCTCAGGACGGCTCTACAGGTGAAAATCCTGTAGAGAAAAAGAAAACCATTGTTTTATTTAATTTATTTATTTATTGAGTCCAATTTTTACCCCACACTTCCCAAATAGCTCAGGGAAGCTTACAAAGCAAATAAAAACAAAACCTATAAAAACAGCATAAAAAACCCAAACCTTTCTCCTACCCCCACCACAATCACACCCCTACCCCAAACACCCACCAAGCCCCCCATCCCTATCCCTGCCCGCCAAATGTCTCAACAAATAGAAAGGTCTTGCACCACCTCCGGAAAATGCCCAGGCTCGGGCTCAAATGAACTGCAGGGGGAAGGGAGTTCTATAGCACTGGGGTAGCAACCGAGAACGTCTCCCTGTGAGTCCTCACCGTACGAACAAGACTAAGAGATGGCACCCACAGGGAGGCGCTCCTGGCCGATCGAAGCAGTCGTAGTGGAGTTTGGAAGGACAGGCGATCTCTCAGATATGTGAGGCGCAGACTGTTTAGGGCTTTAAAGGTTAAAACCAGCACCTTGAATCGAGCCCGGAAAGCTATAGGGAGTCAGTGCAGACTGCGGAGCACTGGGGTAATCTGCTCCTGGCACCCTGTCCCTAAAAGGAGGCGAGATGCTGCATTCTGCCCCAGCTGCAGCTTCTAAACAGTCACCAAGGGCAGCCCCACATAGAACTGCTGCTAAGCCAGTTATCAATTTTAGAAGGGTTAAAATAAAAATAATATGTTTTAGATTATCAATCACACATCATAATCCAGCAATGGTAGATTGGTTTTAAGCTGACTGAAGCTTTACACTGGACTGGAGTGCACTCCAACGTAAGCCTGCTGGCGCTCCCGCCCAAGACCAAACAGTAATGTGCTCATAAGAGTTCAGTCTCGTACTGCAGCCAAACTGCTCCCCTATCAAACTGTCCAGCCATGAGAGTTTCTTCCTACTCGTCCCATCCATGATTGGTATTTGGAAAATCAAAGAGAGAGTCTCACTCAGCCAGGGATTGGATATTCCTCTGCTCTTTTCCTTTATCTCTGACTCCTTGCTCTGAGGGATTGTTGGTGTTCTTCCTGCCAGCACATGTTTTAAAAAGGTGCCATCATCTCTCTCAACCTATGAGGGATAGTGGCACTTAAAATGTGGGACAATGCAAGGCACCATTTGCCCACCATCCTATCTTTAAACCCCTGGAGTCTGATATGAAGGATAGTGGCTCTTAAAACATTTTTACCTCACCCCTCCTGCTCCAGGCAGCTCAGGGCGGCTTACAACATAATAAATAAACATAAAAAGCTAAAAGTAACCACATTTAAAACACATTAAAAAGGAAGGCACTGAACAACAACCCCCCCTCCCTAACCCACTCCCCCTCACACCTTACACCCCATCTCCCTCGCCAAATGCCTGGTGGAACAGCCAGATCTTACTCATACGGCGGAAGGAAGGGAGGTCCGGGGCCATCTGGGCCTCTACCAGGAGGGAATTCCACAGCCTAGGTGCGGCCACCAAGAGCGGCCTCTCCATAATGCCCCCCCAGGCCACAGGGGGGACCTCAAGAAGGGTGCTCCCGGCAGACTGCAGGGGTCATTCCAAGACACGGGGAGTGTCAGTGAGGCAATCTCGCAGGTAAGTCAGGCAGGGACTGTGTAGGTCCATCAAATATGATGGATGGGGGGGTGAGATTGGGGAGAGGAATTGCTGGGGAAGCCTTGCTGCTGAGACCCAGACAACACCTGCTTATGTGCTGATTGGTGTTTCCTCCTTTTCCTCAGGTACATGGAGACTCCAGGAGTTGCAGGTGGCTACTTGCAGGCAACTGCCAAAGAGCAGCACCTAGGGGCATTGCCTGTTGGGCAGTGATCAAGGTGTGGGCCAGATGTCTTGGTTCACAACAGCTGCACTGGAGACTACTTGATGCTGTTCACGATTTTAAGGAATGGGGAAGGGAGTGTGAAGTGTATTTGGACTCTCTGGGCATTTTCAAACGTGACATCCCAGCCTGTGGCCACGCTTACCCCATCATGGCTACGGGCCAGGGTGTCACATCTGCTCCCACCCTGCCAGATGTTCACCATGGACGGGAGCAGAAGGTACCCCGGATCGTGGCAGGGCTAACATGGGATGTGCTCTGGCATCTCGGTCAGCACACAACTTGTGTTAAGCCCTGCCATGGTCCAGGGTAGGCTTTCCCGGACTGTGGTAGAGTGGGCCATCATATCTGATGGGCCGCTTCACCTAACCCCAGCCCTTGGTCAGAGCAGTTCCGGGTGGGCACAGCAGCCTCATAGGCCACCACATCNGCTGGTCCCATTCTCCCTGCTTAACATTGCTACAGATACATGATCTCATATCAAATAATCGACAACCTGCATTTGCTGTAAAAGCAGAACTTTCCTTAAAAATTAGTTTAAACTCCCAAAGGGAGCGCAGACATAGACAGATTTCTGAATTAGCCCTTACAGTGACTGTTGTATTTGAACAGGACCAGCTGTCATGTTCAACTATCGATAACACCCAAGTTTGGCTCCAAAATAGTGTGAAAAGGAGAAAAAAAAAGGTGGCAGATGTGCTAATGTATTTGTTTGATGTGTATATGTAAGAGTGAAAAGGGGATTGGAGTGCAGCTACATAGACAGCTGGCAAAAGTCAATTGTTTTGATTTATCCTTTTTTATTCTTTTTTTCTCTTTATTGAAAAATAATTATTGCTGTCCTTAAAGATAATAACGCTGATTTCATTGATCTGACACTTATATTGCTTTCATCCCCACTGAACTTTCTGCTTTAATTTTTTGCACTGATCCTTTTACATGTCACTCACAACCCACTATACGGCATAGATAATATAAGAGCTGTGAACAAGTGTATCTTTCTATGATTCCGTATGGCATCTTGCCAGTAATGAGTGACTGGATTTACTGCAATTTTTCTACCTCATTTAATTAGTGTGAAAAGAACAATTATCTAAAAGGACCATGTGGATTCTCTTCACGGTGGGGAAATCTATGCCGTAGACACTTGAGAGCAGCAAAATATCCAGGTCATTTTATGATAACTCAGCATTGATATTTAACAACACACTCCTAGAATGATCGCTTCCTGCCACTGGAAGGCTTTCATTTAGTCCTATGATTGCCCTAATAAAAAGCTCCTGCACTCTGGCTTCCAGCTCTAAGCCTGTCTGTCCATCTGGCAAGATAATTCACAGTAGGGAGCCAGACTCTCTGCAATCTAATCCTTTCAGAGAGTTCTCCTTATTTATTATATCTGAGGTCTAGTATATTTTTCAGGGGCCCTGGGATTCAAATGTAGGCCCAGTGGCTACTGGATGAACCATGACCTTGCCCAGAGAGTCATCCAGGCAGCAGTTTTTCAGACTAATCCAAAAGTACTTGGACCTTGCTGGCCAGACCAACTGCTGGCCTGATTGGAAGGTGATAACCTTTGCCAAAGTAGTGGGTCTATCTCTTCTAGGGCCTTCTCCTGCACTTTGTCTTGTACAATTCACTCTGGGTACTTTCAGACATGACGCTAACCACCCTTTATATGTATTGGTGCCCTATGCAGCCCTGCAACATGCATAAATAACCACCAAGGGTGGTTAAAGGGTGGTTAGCGTCATGTCTGAAAGTACCCTCTGTTGAGCTGCACCATGCATGCATGACAGCAAAGCTTTCCCCCACATTCCAGACACAACTGCTTTGTAGAGTCTCTGAGAGATGAATTTTTTTTTACTCTCTCATAGGTCAGTTCATTGACACTGGGCTGAAAATATTTGTTCTTAGTTTTAAAAGAAAAAGTGAAAGCAACCACAGACCATAATTTACATCTGGATTTGATTCACTGACCTACCAACCACCACCTTTTCCCAGTTTTACTACCCAAGCAACAGGAGGAAGTGCTAGTTATTGCTGTTAATTCTGACTCTAGGAGAAGAACTCTGCATATTGCCTAATTTGTTAGATGGAAGTTTCTAATGGTGCCTCACCAGCAATAACTGTATGGCTGGGTAGCAAAGCTTTATAGATGTCATGCCTGCTGCACCCGTGACTCTTCTGTTAGCTTTTTAAAAGAAAAATGAAGGAGCAGCTCCTGGTTGCTCAGCTGAGAATGCTGAAATGAAAAAGTGTGAGAAGTACAGTCAGGAGAAGTGAGATTCAAGTTCACAACTTGCTGTGCCATTCTTGATAACCCATGATAAAGGGTCTGGAAAGCAAACCTTATGAGGAAAGGCTGAAGGAACTGGGTATGTTTAGCCTAGTGAAATGAAGATTAAGGGGAGACATGATGGTAGTCTTAAAATATATAATAGGGCTGCGTGGTGAAGTGCTGTGGATGAGTTGCTTCAAGAGCAGGCCTATAGCATGTTAGCACTTCACCACTTGTTCAACTGGACCAGGAAATAAAGGGTTTACCTGGAGCCCAGGGAGCATAGGGTCATGTAACTTGAAGGGGCTGGTCACATGACAAGGCTTTATTAGGAGAACTAGCTCAACTACAGGGGGTCACCTGAGGAGTTACAAGCTATAATTCAGTTGTAGTCCCTTTTCAGAGCAGTCCCTTGCAAAGTGAAAGAGAAATTTAGAAGAGTGCAACCATTTGGCTTGGAGCAAGATGGAGTTTCCATTTATAAGTTAGAACCATTTATAGATTAGAGCAAAAGGATAAGTTTTACTTCTGAATAATAGGAGTGGGAATCATTATGATTAAATAAGTTGATATAAGGAATCAATAAAAGCAGTGACCATTTCTTTACTGTGAAATCAGCTGATAGTGTTTGTGAAGAATTGCAGGAGAATCTTGCGAGACTGGGTGACGGACATCTAAATGGCAGATGAAATTTAAAGTGGACAAGTGCAAAGTCATGCATGTAGGGAAAAACAATCCAAACTTTATGTACACAAGGCTGGGTTTTAAATTAGGAGTTACCACCACTCAGGAAAAGGACCTTGAAGTCACTGTGGACAATACATTGAAATCCTCAGCTCAGTGTGCAGTGGCCATCAAAAAAGCAAACAGAATGCTAGGAACTATTAATAAGGGGATAGAGAATAAAACTGCAAATATCATAATGCCATTTAATAAATCTATGGTGCAGGCCCCTTTGGGCATTTTGATCTGAAACCCCTACCCCCGAGTCTCCCAGTGACTGTCCCAGACACCTCCAGGATGGAACAGCAGTAACCTGACCTGGTCCCGGCCTTCAGTTATTGCTACTGTGCTGCTGGAAGCAGCTCCACACTTCAGGGTCTCTGTGGACGTGCTGGCTGAACTGTGCATGTGTGTCTTCTGTGTGTGGCGCCGGTGTGATCTGCATATGTTTGTGCATGTTGTTGCTCAGCTTGCTCGCATTGTGATGCTGGCCTGGGCTCGGCCTCGGGAGGCTGGCTGTGGAGGCAGGCACTGTCTGACTGATAGTGAGGTAAGGATTCCTTTTAGGGACAAATTTAGTTATTTTGTGGTACGGGCGACAGGCTGTGCCGTCCATACAATGGGCCATTCAACAGGCTTGCATGATTGCATTTCAACCTTTTAGCCACTGGGGGCAGAGTGGCAGAGAGCCCCGATGGGGGGAAGAAACTGATCTATATCAGAGAATAGCTGGGTGGCTGAGGTACATGCCCTCAGGCCAGGCATAACAGAAATGAGTGCTCAGTGCTGCAGTAAGTTACTTTGAGTTGCAGGGGGAGACCCGGTCAGGTCTCTATGGAAAGAAATACATTATGCAAGCAAACTATGGATGGTGGAGGTGAGGGGGGTGGAGTCAGATTCGGAGCCATGCAGGCTGCAGCAGCTGCGGGGGCATTTCAATCTCACACATGTGACCTGCTTCTGCTGCTGGTGTCATAGCAATCAGCTGCTGAGGCTATCTGCTGTTGCCTGTGTGTGTGGCATGGCCCTCCCTGTTGCTAAGTCTGGGGATGGCAACGTACCCTGAGAGGGACTGGGAGGGTGAGAATGCAAGACAGACATCTTGGCTGCAGCACTGGGCTGGAATTTGCCTTTGCCATGCCTGCTCCTACTGTTGCACCATGCTTTGCTCTGCTAAGGTGAGTAGTACAGGGTGGAGGGAACTTGAGCAGAGGGGGAGGTTCTGTTCTCTTTGCTGCTTTTCTACATAGAACTGTTTTATTTTTAAAAAAGAAAAATTGGTGGCTTTGTCTGTGTGCCTCTGGTCTGACCTCCATGTGAGCGGGTTTGGTCGTGGGGCAGGGTGGGGATTCTGTTCTCTTTGCTGCTTTTCCGACTAGAACTGTTTTATTTATTTTTTTAAAGAAAACTTGGTAGTCTTGTCTGTGTGGCCCAGGCCTGGCCTCTGTGCGAGACTGTGAGAGGGACTTGGTGTGTGTGTGTGTGTGTTGTGGTGGGGTTCTGTTCTCTTTGCTGCTTTTCTTGCTAGAACTGTTTTATTTTATTTTTTAAACAAGAAAACTTGGTAGCTTTGTCTGTGTGCCCCTGGCCTGGCCTCTATATGAGAGAGACTTGGTAGGGAGGGGAATTCTGTTCTCTTTGCTGCTTCTGGCTTAAAACTGTTTTATTTTTAAAAAAGAAAACTTGGTAGCTTTTCCTGTACCCTTGGTCTGGGTGGCCCCAATGTGAGAGGGACTTGGGGTGGTTCTGTTTTCTTTGTTGTAAAAACTTTAACTTGGTAGCTTTGCCTCTGCCAGTGGCCTGGCCCCAATGTAAGAGGGACTTGGGGTGGGGGTTCTGTTCTCTTTACTGCTTTTCTGTCAAAAAGGGGGGGGTCTGACTAAATCCTGGAGTTGTCCCCTATCCTTGTGTGTATGTTCTATTCCACTTACATGATAAGTGTGAAATTCTAGTGCTGGCACTGCTCTCCACCCCAGACAGAGAGAGACACACATTCCCATTTTTTTTTACAGAAGGGGAACTGAGGCTGTATAATTCCATATTAATTTTAAAATTTTGGTTGGCTCTGCCTACTGTTGGGTTGGCTCCACCCAATTCTGGACCCACCCTCTGCCCCACCAGCCACCACTGCTATGGTGTGACCACACCTTGAATATTGAGTGCGGTTCTGGTCGCTCCACCTCAAAAAAGATATAGTAGAAATAGAAAAGGTACAGAGAAGGGCAACAAAAATAAGGAGTATGGAATGGCTGCCCCATGAAGAGAGGTTGGTTAAGTTTTTATTGGAGCCAATGCGGCATAGTGGTTAAGGTGCTGGACCTGGTCATGGAAAGCCAGAATTCCAATCCTGCCCTAACCAGGAACTCGCTGAGTGGTCTTTGCCGGTAAGTCACAACCTCTCCGTCTTGGTTCCTCTTCTGTAAAATGAGAATTTGTGTGTCTGTCTCACCCTATATTCTCCTCATCTATGTCCATCTTAGATTGTGAACCCACTGGGTAGGGACCTGTCTCCAAAAAGCTGTGACTGTAAAGTGCTGCGTACACCTAGTAGTAGTGCCATAGAAATGATTAGTAGTAGGTTGGAGCTCTTCAGTTTGGAGAAGAGATGACGGAGAGGGAATATGATAGAAGTTTATATGGGTGGTGTGGAACAAGTTAATAGGGAACGGTTATTTACCCTCTCAAATAGTACTAGAACTAGGGGATGTTCCATGAAACTAACAGGTAACAGATTTAAAAAACATAAAGTAAGTATTTTTTTTCACTCAATGCACAATTAAGTTGTGGAATTTGTTGCCAGAAGATGTGGTCAATGCCAGTAGTATAGCTGGGTTTAAGGAAGGGTTGGACAAGTTTCTGGAGGATAGGTCCATTAGCAGTTATTAGCCAGTTAGGTTTGGGGAATGCAACCTCTTACTGGTGGAAGCTGGGAATGAACAACAGGGAATGGATTGCCCCATTGTGACCTGTGACCAGTTACTTCCAAGGGACTGAGATTGGCCACTGTCAGACACAGGTGCTGGACCATTGGTCTGACTCAGTATGACACTTATGTTCTTATGTATTTATGTTTTTTGGCTGTGACAATATGAAAATTCTATTTAATTTCCCAAGTGAACATCTATAAAAAGATTCTTACTGAGATTTGTTTATAATTTGAACCTTAAGTCAGACTGATTCAATATCAGGTGTTCACAAACGTGACAGTGACCTGCTTAGACCTGCTTGAAATCGCTTTGACCCGCAGGCCACTATCCCATTTGTTCCAGATGTTTGGCCAGGAGTTTCTCTGGGTGTGTTGGTGACTGGCCTGGAGTTTTCCCAGACATGTTGGCGGCTAGCCCTGGGTATGACCCCGGAGACCTCTGGAATCACAGTCCAGGCTAGCTGCCAACATGCCCAGGAAACGGCCTGCCCAATTGGACCGAAACAGGCTCTCACACCCGGTAGTCAGCTCTTTCTGGCCCGGTCTGGAGTGACCACCATGACAGCCAGCCATGGCAGCCATCATTGGCCACCATGGCTGCCCATCATGGTGGGGTGGGCTGCTGAGCGCAGTGCAGGGGCAGAGCCAGTTGGCCATACATTTGTGTGGATCCCCTTCCCACCCCCCATGCCTGGCCATGTGAATGTTTGTTCTGTGACCGGACCTGTTCCTGACCAAGAAGCAAGCAGCTTCCTGGTCCGGATCAGTTTGTGACGACAGCACTCTGCCATCATGTATGTTATTACCCATCATTGAATGATGCCACCCTGAGCCTTTAGGGAAGGGTGAGGTAAAAAGTTTAATAAATAAATAAAATAAAATAAATCATGCTAGTGAAGAGCATCTGCATTTATGCAGTTTTCTGTTGCATTTATTTTGTATCTTCCATTTAACTAAATTTCTCAAGCATTTCCTTTCCCCTAGAGGAGAGAGATGGCCCCACTTGCATTTTTAACATCAAAAGGCAATTTGCTCCCAGCAGAGAAACTAGTTTGATTAGCTCATAAAATTTCATAATGAACTAAAGTGGAGTTGTGGTAAAAATGACTTGAACACTAACCCAGCAGAAAAAGGTCTGATGTCTGTACAGTATAAGGAGCTGAGAGCTTTGAGACAAATGAAATTAATTGATTCTGGTCAAAAGTTGTTAAAGTAGTATATAACATCTGGGAACACAAGCTGACAACCTGCCACAATTATTCCTATCATGTGATTACTTTTCCACACTTCAGGGTATGAATATTTTTAATGCATTATAACTGGTCTCTTCTGTGCCAGGTGATTGATTTTGAAAAGGTGTAAAGCCGTTGATGTTCAATAATAAAAACCTGCTATGGAAGAAACTTCAGCTGGGTATAGCTTAAAATTAATAACAAAGCAACATGTTGCTTGTGGTAAATGTTTATTTGATTATGAAAGGGAATGCTGCCAAGATATTTTTGTAGAAATACTGTTTTGTCACTGAGGTATGAGAAGACTGTCTCTGATATATAATAATAATAATAATAATTAATAATAACTAATAATAATTTTATTTATATAATACCTTCTTCACCCCCACCAAATGGTACTTGGGACGCTTCACAAAATACAATAAAACAACCTAGAATCCATTTACAATTCAGTTGAAAATAGTTTAAAAGGGGAGGAGGAAGAATAACATTCAGGGGACCCAGCAGTGCATCCTTGAAAAGCACCTGAAGAATAAACAAGTCTTCAGGCTCTTTCTGAAAGTGAGGAGGGAAAACCGAGATAATAGCTGGAGAGAACGAGTTCCACTCTTGGGGCCTCCACTGTGAAGGCCTGATCACCTGCCAACTTAAGGCAGGAAGGATCCTCAAACAGTGGGAGATGTCTGAGCACAGATAGCCGGAAGCAGGTTTTGAATATAGCCGGCATGTAACAGTGTGGCGGGTCCCTCGTGTGAGTCCAAGCAGGATGCTGCTGCCCAATAAATAACTTTGTTTGGGGAATTTTACTCGGGTGTCTTTACTTTCCACACAGTGTCCCTAAAAAGTCCATCTCAAATACACACACAGTCCCCATTTTCTCACAGCTTCTCTCTGTATCACAGTCTTTGCTGCTAGAGGGACTGCACAGGAGTGGGGAGGGGAATAGTTGCCTCCCAGGACCCCTACCTGGCACCCACCTCCCCCGGACCCCAGTTCGTGTCCGCCTGCCCTAGTGCCGACTGCAGCAGCACTGTGATGGGTGGCTTTTTTCTTATGGTTATTTCTGCCTGGCATGGCCCTGAGAAGGCTGCGCTGNTTCTTATTGTTATTTCTGCCTGGCATGGCCCTGAGAAGGCTGCGCTGAGCACCATGTGGTGCCACTGGAAGGAGAAATGGTAAGTTAAATCTCCCCTTTCCCTCCCTCCCCACCCAGCCACCTCTGCCTCCTAGCACCTAGCTGAGTGCTAGAAGGCAGGGGAAATAGAGCTGGGGCTCCATGAAAGCTCCTTGGAGTGGCGCCAGCATCACTCCAAGGAGCTTTGATAGACCCTGCTGAGGGAACCGATCCTTTTGGATCCTGTCCCTCAGCAGAACTGGATTCATCGGTTCAATACAATTTGCCCCAAAATTGAGCAAATCGTATTGAACCAATTCTGATACTCTCATCCCTAGTAGAAAGTAGAGACACCTGAGGGCTGGGGAGCCACCAGTTCCTGTCCACCACCGCCCATGGGTGATAATAAATGTGCAGCTGGCATGCCGACTACATGCTCTGGGAGGGGATGCTGGTCCTGGCGGGGTCAGGTCAGGGGATACGATAAATGTACGCCCAACCGGGACGGCTGGTGAACTCTCCCCCGGCAAAGGAACAGAACAAACGTATGGTAAGGCAGCCATAACAGCTAATTACTGGCAGCCAGGTGGCCAGCTATGGTGGTCCACAATCCCCAGTGGGATTGGGGCTGAAAATAGATGTGCTGACCTGCTATGGCCTGCGCTGGCCTGTCTGGGTGGTCCTTGGCCTGGACTGTGGGCCCAGGATCATCCAGGGGACCAGTTCCAGGTCAGCTGCCTACTTGGGCTGTGGAAGTGGCGGACCCATGTCTGGCAGCCCATAAATAAATGTAATAGTGAGTCTCTGGCCTAGGCGGCCATAACAGCAGACCCTCGTCGTCTCTATTATCACCCCCTTTCTCTTTTTTGCATAGAGTTGGAACAGTGTGTACCACTTACAAGAACGAAAGCTGCAGTGTTTCCAAGTCTAAAGTGTGATAAGATTAAAAAGCATAGCATCCTTTCCATGGAGCCTTCAAAAACAAACTGTTATTGAGGGAAAGGAGGCAAGGAGATTAATAAAATATAGATCTGTACATGCAAAGCTTTAAAAAAAAAATCTAAGTGGTTTTGTTGCTAGTTAACATGTATCTAAAAAGTAATTTTTATTCTACAAGTATTTGTATTTTAAAACCTAACATTCCTTTAAATTTTTAAAAAGAAAATAGGAAGGTTTGATTTGTCAAGCCACCTGAGCAGCCGCACAATGTTCTTGCCATGGTTTCACAACTCCTTGTTCTGTGTAAGGGGTGAAGAGACCAAAATTGTAAAAATGTCTCAAATAGAAGGGAGCAACGCTTTTTAAAAGAAAATTTTGGTGCGGGGGAATGGACTCAAAAGGGTACTTTTAGCAAAGGAGCACTTTTAACCTTTATTTTAAAACATTAAACAGAAATATATATATATAAAAAGCAGTACTATGATCCATGCATTTTAATATTAAATGTCTGTGATTTAAAGAAATTTAGCACTTAAATTTACCTTTAAAATGTAAAGAATTATTATTTTTTTTGTTTTACAAAATCCTGCTGGGCATAAATCTCTGTATCAGGTTGACATTGCCTCCTGTCTCTTGCTGAAAGAAAGTGAACAACAGCAGGTCGTGGATCATAATAGGCTGTGTCACTCCTATTCAGAGCAGCGTTTAGCTGCATGTTAATTGTCCGTGTTGTCATATTTGTTCAAGTGTCGTCCACGATAAGATTATGAAGTGACACAATTCTTTCACTTTGGATTGTTGAGGGTGGTGAGAGAGTTGCAATTGCTGCCAAAAGTTTGTGCGCCATGCCAGAAGTTACAGGCAACAACTGGCAAAGCTGCACAGACATAGAACATCCTGATCACTCAGGTCTGTTAACACCCATACTTACCCTAACCCTCCCCAG
>QEPC01014119.1:2998606-3022995 GCA_003113815.1 Sphenodon punctatus | reverse complement strand
AGTCTTGTTTGTATGATGAGGGCTCACAGGGGGGCATTCTCAGTTTTTACCCCAATATTATGGAACTCCCTCCAGAGGCTCATTTGAGACCCAGCCTGATTGTATTCCGAAGGCAGTGCAAGACTTTTTTGTTGGTAAAGGCATTTGGCGGACAGGGATAGGATGGGTTCAGGGTAAGGTTGTGATGCTGGATGTTGGGAATGGGGAGACATTATTTGGTGGGTTTTGTGGGGGGTGGTTGTTGTTTTTTGGGTAGGGTTTTGTTTTGTGTGTTAATGTTTTATTCTTTATACGTTTTTATATGTCTTTTATATGTTTTGTGCATTGCCCTGAGCCTCTTTGAGGGAAGGGTAGGATAGAAATCCAAATAAATAAATAAATAATTCCTGTGAGTAGGCCCCACTGTCTTCAATGGGACAATCTGAATACATTAGTGCTCCTCAGCAAGACTAGATGTAGCACCATCTGGCCCTTTGTGCTGATCCACTGAAGTATTTTTATAGATGCATTCCACCTTCTCACAAATGATTTATTTTTTACACATGTGTCTGTAGGATAAAGCACAAAAGACTTTAGTTCAAGGATCAAGAAATTCTAAATGCTTTTTGTACTCTGCCTTTACTGCTTGCAAAGTACAAACTATTCCATCTCATCTAGGTGTATCTCTTTGTTTGAAGATTTATTTTTGGCATTCCTAAAACAAATGGAATTCAGCACTCCTGTATCAAATGAAACACATGAGGGAGTTATTTTACAAGGAGCATAAAAAAGTAAGTCAGCAGCTGAGGAGACTGAAAGATCATGTACATAACTGGTATCTTTGAATCTTCATGACTCCTGCATGGGAAACAATTGCACAGTACAGTGTGTACTGTGTAGATCAATAAACACACGGTAATAAAAGACATGATGGGGACCGTTATGGCCCCCTGGGCCAGAGACCCACCATCATGTCTATTACTGGGTCAGCAGATGTGGGCCCACTGCTGCCCCAACCCAGGTAGGTGGCTGGCCCAGATGTGGTCCACAAGAAAATCCCAGAGCCACAGCCTGGGCCAAGGGCTGCCCGGGCAGGCCAGCGTGGGATATGGTGGGCCTGTACATCTATTTGCCACCCCATTCCCCTGGGGATCGGGGGCCACCATGATGGGCATCCATGGCTGCCTATGATTGACCGAGATGGCTGCCCGTCATGGTTGGGGCGGGGTGCTGCCTATGATTGACCGAGATGACTGCCTGTCATGGTGGGGGCGGAGTGCTGGGGCGGGACTTTTCGGCTGCATGTTTGTTTCATTCCCCGTTGGGGGGCAAGGCAGGGCTCACCAACTGGCCCAGGCAGTCAAAAGTTTGATCTGTGCCCTGACCATGTAGCCAGCATGCCAGCTGCACATTTATTTTCACCCATATTTTCAACACAAAGTTGTTTAATCACTGTGTGATGATCCAATTAGTCCTCCTGCTTATTTATCTCTCCCAATAAGCCTTCCTTAGGATGGTTGGACTCGCCTTTCTGTAAAAAGCTGCTGCCACCATCCTGGTCTTTTCTGCCAGGAAACGTATAAGTATCACCACTTATCTCATCTTACCTCTATAGTCCTGTGATTTCAGTTATTTGGTGTAAGGACAAGCTAGGTATGGAACATAAAGGATCACCCATTCCAGTTGTACCAAATGGAATTTTATTATATTCTAACAATATGTGGTATAGGACCATAACCGGTGGACAACTCACAGGTCTCTTATATATTCCCCTATAGCCCAAATCATAAAGGTACATTCTTTGAGGTCAGAAAGAAAACAGAGGAGATAAAACGCATCCAGGTTTATCTAACTCACTTAGCTGTCCTCAAACTAAGTAATCCTACCATTAACCGACTCTTCCTTTTCCTTGTTTTATTTTCCTTCATTTAATAACCCCGAGCAGTTTATTTTTCTTCTGTCTTCCTGTTCTTTGTCTGTCTTCCAGCCCCTCTCCTTTCTCTCCGCTGCTCTAGCTGCTGCCTTAGAATTTTCACCCCCCCTCCCTAGTAAAGAGAGCTTTATTAACCCCTTTTACCCTGGTTCAGAATTAAAGTGACTTTTAACAAGGCTTAACAATCTTTTCTAGAAGCCTTTTTCAAGCAATTCTTCTCATATACACCCCATCCCACCCGCCCCTTCTTGAGAAGCACTGTTATCCATTCCCGGATACAGTTGTTGAGCCAGTGGGACTACATTAGTTTACATCTTAGTCACTATGTTGTCTAGACAAGGCATCTGCTACAATGTTTCTTTTTCCTGATACATGTTCAATCTTGAAATTAAACTCCTGCATTCTTCTTCAGCTCCATACTGCATGCTCCCTGTCGAAATAAGGCTTAAGCATATTACCCCCGTCGCTCAGATTGTAAGCCCTAGGGCAGGGACTGTGTCTATTCAATTACTTTGTAAAGCGCCAGGTACATTGCTGGCGCTATTTAAATGTTTGATAATAATAATAATAATAACAACATGTACTACTTTTGTTCCTCTGGGGTATTTCCCAACTTTTACCACATAGGTAAGCTCGTCCAGCCTCTCTTGTACAACGTATGGTCCTTCCCATGCTGCTTTTCATTTGTCCATTTTTAAGGGGAGGAAGACCATTACTCTGTCTTCTGTGTCAAACTCTCGGGACCTTGCTGTTTTATCGTACTACTGTTTCTGTTGTTTCTCTGCTCTACGTAGATTGCTTTCTACTATCCTCCGCATACTTTCTAACCATTCTTTAAACTTAAGCACATAGTCCACCATGCTGCTCCCTCAATTTACCCTCCCAACTCTCTTTTATCAAAGACAGAGGTGCTCTTACACTTCTTCCAAAAATTAATTCAAATGGAGAGAACCCAGTGGACTCCTGTGGGGCTTCCCTATATGCAAACAAAAGTGTGGAAGTTTTTCCTCCCAATCATTTGGATTTTCATTCACATATGCACTGATCATATTTTTAAGGGTCCCATTAAATCTCTCTGTGAGGCCATTCGTTTGAGGGTGGTAGGCTGTGGCTTTAAGATGTTCTACCCCAGAACGCTTCCACAAACATTTCATAATGTCTGATAGGAAGTTTGTTCATTTGTCAGATAAAATTTCATGGGGAAATCCTAGTCTGAAAAACACCTTTTAGTAAAGCGTCTGCAACCACTGGAGCCTACAGCCTCTGGGTATCTGGAGGCATGATCTACAATGGTAAGTATATACTTTTTGCCTCTCTTTGTGGGTTTGGCCAGAGGGCCAATGATGTCCACCCCTACCCTATAAAAGGGTTGTCCGATGATAGGTAGTGGTTTTAATGGTGCCTTCGCTTTATGTCCACTCTTGCCTACCTTCTGACACACTAGGCAGGTCTAACAATATGTCTTTACGTTCTGTCCCATATCCTACCAATAAAAGTTTACTCTGAGCCTCTGCCTGGTTTTATTTATTCCTAGGTGGATTGCACAAGGAAGGTCATGAGCCACTTCCATTAATTGTCTCCTGAACTTGGCTGGAACAATTAACTGCTGGACTGGTTCCCAAGCCAATTCCCTCTCTTTGGGCCACCACTCCTTATAGAGTAAGTAACCCTTTTTAAAAAAAAAAAATCCATTCACGGCTATTTTTATCCCCTTTACCCCTCAGCCAAAGCCCTCAAATCCTTGAGAGAGAGGTCACTTAACACCTCATGCTTGAACTCATCAGAATCTGACTCCTCTGTCTTCAGTTCCCTCCCAGTATTCCCGGTTTGACCCCGCTCCAAGGTAATGCCACTGTTTCCCCTGTTATCCATCTCTGTGACAGAGGACAGCAACTCTTCTTCTACCCTAGGAACAGGAAGTTCACCCTTCTCTGTACCCTCCCTGACAGCAGTTCCAGGTGCAACCAACTCACCCTCCTGACTCCTAGTGAATATGCATATTTGAGCATCTGGCCCCAAGATGTCTCTTCCCAATATAAAAGGAGCAATCCTGTTCTCATACACTCCCACCTCATAAAATCCTCGACACCCTTGCCATTCTACAGACACTCTGGCTAGGGATCTCAAAGGGTTCATCGCTACCTAACCCTTGGATGGTAATGAATCTCTTAGGAACAACATCTTTTCCAGAAATCAAATCAGACCTTATAATAGACAGGGTAGTTCCTGTATCTAGCATACCCAACATGGTTTGGTTACCGATTATAACCGGCTCTCTGAACTTTTCGTTAACCTCCTCATAATTAGGAATGACAATGCCACAAGTGTGCATCTCTTCCACCTCCTTCTCCTTGTGTGTTACACTAGCCTGAGGTATAGATAGGTCTTTTTCTAAAAAGAGGTTTACAGTGGGGGCACTCTCTTTTAAAGTGACCATTTTCCCCACAGGTAAAACAACCACTCCCTGGATCTTTTTTATACTCAGTAGGCATCTGAAAACTGGCCTTTTCACTGAACCTGTTCTCCTTTTGGGGAGAAAACACCTTTCTGAAATCTGGTTAAGAGATTTTCCCGTCCCCTTCAGGTCTGAAACCCTTGTAAGGGAAGTCATCCCTATCTGCCATTAATGCAGCCTTCCTTATAGTGCCAGGACCATGATCCTTTACCTTCACCTTTATTTTCTTGGGCATTTGAAAGTAAAACTGGTCCAACCCAATTAACTTGACAATTCTTTTCCAGAGAATCCACTTTTGCCGCTTTCACCCACTTCCATAGCACATCTTTCATTTTATCCCCAAACTCCACTACTGAATTTGCCCCCTGGAGCTGTAACTTCCTGAACGTTGCCCTGAAATATTCTGGCCCCATCTGGAACCTTTGATATACCAAATTTTTTAATTCCCCATAAGAACATATACCCTCCTCTGACATGCTGTTGTAAATGTCTGCGAGGTCACCCCTGATCAAACTGGGAAGGAAACATGTGAAGTGTTCTTCTTGGAGACCCTAGTTCTAGGGATGGGTGAACAGAACACCGTTTGGATGTTTGGTCGTTCAGTTCGAAACCCGAGTTCGGGTTCGGCTGTTCGCTTCGGCGGAGTTCGCTTCGGCCGAACACGGCTGAACATTCAAAAAAGTGCTATCGGTACCAAGACCTAATTTGTTACGGTATCGGTATTTTTGGCCCTGAAACCACCCCTGGTGTTCACCCCTGGTGCCAGGAAGTCTGCTCCTCAGCTGCCTCCCCCTTCCAGTCACATTTTTCCCGCCCAAAGTCATGTTTTTCCCGCCCCCGAACTCATCTGAACTTTTCCAAACTGTTTGAAAGTTCGAGCGTTCGGTTTGAAAGTTCAGTTTGGTCGCCCAAACGACCAGGTTTGGGCCGAACTCTGAACTTCCGAACTGCATTCGCTATCCCTACCCAGTTCTGCACTACCTTCTCAAAGGTTGACAGGAACTGTTGAGGGGGTTCTCCTGGCACATACGCTGTGAAGTCCTTCAGTGACACCCGGTTACTAGGTTGTTGCTGGACCTGAGCCATCTCTCATGCTGCCACTGCTTTTCACGTTGCTTCCTCTCAAACTCCCTCCGTAGAACCACTTCACGCAACCTCTGCCCTTTCAGGTGCAGCTGCTCTCTCTTGAACTGCATTCTCTGCTCCTCCAACAGGTGTTGCTGTTCCAACTCCCTTTCTTTGAAATGAAGGAATTCTGGGCTCCACTGCACTGCCCCTGCAGCTGTGGGTTCCCAAGGAGGGGCTGTGACTGATCCCTCACTCTGTATCAACAGGATTTTCAGTTCATTGGAAATCTTCCCCTCATATGCGAAGCCCCTAATCTGACAGGCCTGTATTAGTGATGCTTTACCCATAGACATGATTCAGCCATATTTTTGTCTCTGCACAACCCTACCCTAATGCCTGAAAATCAAAATAAAACTTTGACCTTAAGGAAAGTAAAACCGATCCTTTTCCCTTTTTTGTATCCCACCGCTGCCACCACATGTGATATCCAGCTAGTCCTCCTGCTTATTTATCTCTCCCAATAAGCCTTCCTTAGGATGGTTGGACTCGCCTTTCTTTAAAAACCTGCTGCCACCATCCTGGTCTTTTCTGCCAGGAAACATATAAGTATCACCACTTATCCCATCTTACCTCTATAGTCCTGTGATTTCAGTTATTTGGTGTAAGGCCAAGCTAAGCATGGGACATGAAGGATCACCACCTCCAGTTATAACAAATGGGATTTTATTATATTCTAACAATATGTGGTATAGGACCATAACCGGTAGACATTAACTCACAGGTCTCTTATATATTCCGCTATAGCCCAAATCATAAAGGTACATTCTTTGAGGTCAGAAAGAAAACAGAGGAGATAAAACGCATCCAGGTTTATCTAGCTCACTTAGCTGTCCTCAAACTAACTAATCCTACCATTAACCGACTCTTCCTTTTCCTTGTTTTATTTTCCTTCATTTAATAACCCCGAGCAGTTTATTTTTCTTTTGTCTTCCTGTTCTTTATCTGTCTTCCAGCCCCTCTCCTTTCTCTCCGCTGCTCTAACTGCTGCCTTAGAATTTTCACTCCCCCCTCCCGCAACCTCCTGGTAAAGGGAACTTTATTAACCCTTTTTACCCTGGTTCAGAATTATTTAAAGTGCCTATTAACAAGACTTAACAATCTTTTCCAGAAGCCTTCTTCAAGCAATTCTTCACAGGCTGATTCGCTGCATGAAATTTAAGTGAGTGTTTTCAATGTGTCCTCCTGAGTAGCCTAAATGACATTCTACTGAAAATTACAGAAAACACATTTTTCATCAGTCAATTGTTACTTCTCTTTTGTCTGCAGTGATTTCTATTGTACAATAGCAATATCTTACCTGCCCTAAGCCTTAATGGGAAGGGCAGGATAAAAATGTGTATTAATAAATAAATAAATAAATAAATAAATAAATATAATGGTTAGACTGATTGGGAGTGCACATCTGCACAAATACATAAATATGTATAAATATGTATTTATGTATATCAAAGTTTATATCCCGCCCCCTCCTGCCCAATGGCAGCCCAGGGCAGCTAACAAATAAAAACAGTGAATAAAACAGCAAATACAAAAATATAAAATTGAATACAATATAAATATAAAGTCTACATACAAATGAGGGCTGAAATAAATACCATCCCCTCCTCACAAACACTTCACTCATACCCGTCCCCCTCACCTGGCAAAACAGCCAGGTTTTACATTGTCTACAGAAGGAAGGGCTGTCCATAGACAGACAGACCTCCACTGGGAGAGAGTTCCACAGCCTTGGTGCGACCACCGAGAACACCCTCTCAAGTGTCACCAGCCGGGGGACCTCTAAGAGGGCACTCCCAGCCAACCACAGGGTCGATCCAGAACCCAAGGAGTGAGATGGTCCTGCAGGTAAATGGGGCCCAGACTATATAGGGCTTTAAAGGTTAAAACCAACACCTTGAATCAGGCTCAGAAGAGTATAGGTAGCCAGTACAGAGAATGGAGCACTGGTGTTACATGCTCATGGCACATAAATGTAACTCTGTCTACCTAACTCCTTCTCTGGCCCACCTGCACCATGGTTCTAGGTTTGCAAGACTAAGGAGCTATATGTCTCTTTATTTCTTCCATGAGCAGGAAGGCTGCCAAGGTGAGCCTGGCTGGGCCGCTGTGCAGGTGCTGCTACAAGTTTTACTCTTGGCCTGGTTAAGCTGTACCTTGGCGGGGTGTGTGTGTGCATGTGTGTTTAGTGGTGTTATGCGGGCCTTGTTTTGAACCTACCCATGGCACTGGGCCTTACGCACATCTCTAGTTTGTCTGCCCTATGCATTAACCTATGGGAGGTTCCATTTGTGCAAACACCCCTCTTGTTCAGGACTGTGCATAAAGTCAGGATCTAGTATAGCCCCCAAATCTGTGTTAAGCAATAAAGTAGGGCCAGATACTTGCCTATGTACTCATGTAGAATAATAATGTACTACAGTAACTGAAAGCAATGGCAATATGCATTTTATCTGCCATGAGCAACGTGACATAGCATCCCTAGCTTGAGAGAAAACATTTGACTTTCTGTTCTAGTGCTGCTATGAGACAAAAGAATGTTTGTCACGGTCTCCTTATTTTAAGTGGTATTTTTTACATGAGAGCAAAACAGAACTGAAATCCTAAATTCCTCAGATGAGCATGTAATAAATAATACCTTAGTCATTCATTTGCAAACAACTGACAAACATATCATTTAAATGTGGCATCTTGTGGCAGAAGATTTATATGAGGTAAAATAGCAAAAACCCCACCCTATTTTCTGGTTTGACAAAACACTGTTTGTTAATAGACAACTAGGAACTGCCATATTGGATCAGACCTGCAGCCTATCTAGTTCACATGGCAGTCACTGGATGCTTGAAAAGGTCCAGACCCTTCTGCAGTAGGGCAATGTGGGATAATTCTAAAGGTTTTATTTTTCATGGAGTAGAGAGAATCTGAGGTCAGCAGAGACCACCAGCTCCTCTCATCTGATACTTCACGGCCTTCATCCCAAACCCTAATTAAAATAATCCTAATTCCTAATAGAGTTTGGGTGATGCTCTGCAACATGAACATTATCCAGGCCTAGGTAGTGTTTGGTAGCATTATATACTCTAGGCCTACATAATTTGATTATTCCTATGTAAATTACTTGATTTTTGTGTTTATATATTTTTTTTAAAGTAAGTAACGTTCTGATATATGTGATTGAAATATAAACATGAGAAAACTATAACTCCTGTGGAACTGCATTGTGTCTGCGTTACAAGAAAAGCATTTATTGTGCCTTTACTCTTCAGAGCTCCCTTCTCAAAATGGCACAGAATCCCAGTCTGTTAAGTGATCTGTTCATTTTGTGCTAGTTTCCATCCTTCCCAGACTAATTAAATAGATGTAATAAGGACTCTAGTGGACTACGCACAGGCAGTGATTCCTTCTGTGATAATTTGGGTTGTGCTGCTTGTGATTCTCATCATTGCCATGTGGGGAAATAGTGATGTGTGTCTGGGATGCTAAAGGTAGAATTGTGTTACTGCAGAAGAAGATAGATTTGAATGGATTATATATTCAATCTGGTGGGGAATGAGCAAAATTGCTTTGTGAGTCCTCTTTATGTACAGCCTTGTGCTACTAGCATAAGCAGCCAGAGAAAAGGCATAAAGGTCTTATACAGCGGTGACTCATTCTGCTGGCAAATAGGGAAAGAGTGAAGAAAATCAGGCTAGCAATCATACACCAATGGTGGTGGTGGTGGTGGTGGTGGGGGAATGATCAAAGAGATAGAGAGCAGCTCACAAAGGACACAATTTCACTGCAGTCAGTAAGACAGCTGAGAACTGCAACACTTAGGGGGGCATCAAGAAGCCTGAAATCAATTGGGTTCAGGCAAAGTGAGCTTTTTGAGATTGCATAGGTGGAGAAAAATTGAAAGTGTTTTTTTGGTACAGAAAGTCAAAAACATATGCTACCAGCAGTTTGGAATAGTTAATGCTGATTAAAATCAGATCTTAAGTGACACTGTCAGCATGCTAATCACAGGTTCACTAATTAATATGAGGTGCTAAAATACCTTACGGACCACCTCCTCCTCTGTCCCATTGCACTCTCTTTGGTCAGCCTTCTGGTTGCGCATTTAGTATGCCAAGTACAGAGGATGAGTGTACAGGGAGAGATGGGTGTAGCCTGATTGAGATGCTGACCCTTTAAGGAAGTTAGAACCAGCAGGGTTGCAGGTCATCACAGAGTTCCGGGCACTACACAAAGCAGAGGAAAGCATCTGATACACCACAGCTGAACTTGGGTGCGGCAGAAGCCAGCCCCAAGGCTAAAGCCTGAGCAAAGCTCAGTGCTGGGAGAGACCTGAAGGAGGCAGGAGCCAGGGGAGAGCTCTGCCTATGACAAGGAAAGTTGCTTGGGAGCAGCCAGTCTCCTGGAGACTGTGAAGAGGCAACAGCTGAGAGAGAGATCTGCCTTCGATAAAGACCGAAATACAAGAGAGTATTCAGGGAGACAGGAACGTGAGACTGGGCTCTGTCTCCACATACAGTCCAGCTCAGAGGGTGTTGCCTGAGCTGTGGGCCTTGGGGTTGTACCTGGTCTGCAGAGACTGTGGGTATTGTGAGACTTGCGTATGGTGGAAAGCTGATATGAACAGTGGATATAGATGGTGATGGGACATGACATACTATGTCAATAAAAGACACTTGAGCCATAATTCCCTGAAGAGACTGAGATTATGGACAGTATCCTGATAAGACTTACCCCCAGGTACCCTGCATGCTCTTACAATGTTCTTGGTGACTACTCACCATCTGCAGAATTCTCTTCCCCCTGAGGTTCACCAAGGCCCGAGACTGTGCACATTCCAGAAACAATGCAAATAATTTTTGGTGGGTTTTGGTGGTCCAGGGATGGGCTAGGGCAGGGGTGGGGAACCTCAGGCCTGGGGGCCAAATGCGGCCCTCGGCAAAATTTTGTGGCCCCTTTCCAGTGCCTGGATCTGGCCTTTGGATCCAGTCTCTGCCCCCAAGCACTGAAAAACTGAGCTCAGGATAATAGAGCAGAGAGGAAGGCATCCACACAAGTGTAGGGGACAGATCCATGGCCCAGATCTATGATCTGGGCCCTCCTTTTCTTGAATACACCTGTTAAGCATCTCCTCCCCCAACCTCTACTTCCCAGTGCCACATTCCGGTCCCTGAGGGCCTTTTGAGTTCTGTTGCTGGTGTCGTCACATCTGTGTCTGTTCCCCTTCTTCCCCCAGAGTACCAGGACTTGCAAGAAGTGTTTCGAGAGCAACAATCCTTCTGAATTTCCCCCCGCACAGGAGTTATGACTATCCCATTGATGTTCTACCAAATACAACCCCTCCATGGGGTAGGATCTATGAACTCTCCGACCCGGAGCTGCAAACGTTGAAGGAATACATTAGAGACAATCTGGAAAAAGGCTTTATTTGCCCATCCACGTCCCCAGCTGGGGCCCGACTCTTCTTCGTCCCAAAAAAGGACGGGGGCTTACAGCCATCTATGATTATCAAGGACTTAATGCCATCACCGTGAAAAACCATTATCCTCTCCCTCTTATTTCCGAACTCTTGAACAGGTTACATGGCGCGTCTATTTTTACAAAGCTCAACCTATGAGGTGCCTACAACCTCCTGCGAATTCGACGAGATGAATGGAAAACGGCCTTGCATACAAGGTATGGACTGTATGAATACCTAGCTATGCCCTATGGCCTTGCAAATGCACCCGCAACCTTTCAATATCTAATCAATGACATATTTAGGGATATTTTGGACATTAATGTGATAGCATATTTGGACGATATTCTTATTTTTTCAAAAGGGGAAAGGGAGCATACGCAGCATGTGCAGACTGTCTTACAATGTTTGAGGCAGCATGGACTGTATTGCAAAATAGAAAAATGTTCCTTCCACCAACGAGCAGTCCATTTCTTAGGATTTATCATTTCCCCTCTAGGAATCCAAGTGGACCCTTCAAAGGTCCAGGCTATCGCTGCCTGGCCCGCGCCACAAGCTGTTAAACCTTTGCAACGTTTCTTAGGTACGGCCAATTACTACCGACAGTATATCTCGAATTATACACAAGTCACGGCCCCTCTCACACAGCTGTTAAAGAAAAACCAACCCTATGTTTGGACCACAGAACACCAACAGGCCTTTGAACATCTTAAACAATCCTTTAGTAACCCCCCCATTCTTCAACAACCTGAATTTACGTTACCCTTTATTGTGGAAACAAACACCTCTAGTGTAGCCATAGGGGCCGTATTGTCCCATCAGAGGGCGGGAGCATCCCGAGCCTTACCATGTGCCTTTTATTCTAGGCAACTTACTCCTGCTGAATAAAATTATACAATCCTTGATAGGGAACTCCTTGCCATTAAAGCTGCATTTGGAACTTGGAGACACTAACTCGAAGGGGACACCCAGTACAAGTGGTAACGGATTACAAAAATCTCATTTACCTGCAGACAGCACGTATAATGAATGCACGTCATGCCCGGTGGACTCTTTTTTTTGCTCGTTTTTCATTCCAGATCCGATATCGTCTGGGACGAGTCCATAGCAGATGCACTATCTCGCTTACACGAGGGACCAGTCACTCCCGCACGTCAAGGGAAAGCCGTATTAAATAAGAAAGTTTTTGCTGCCACCAGGATTACCCTTTCCCGCTTCAAAATATTGGCGGACAAGGACCCCCCATGTTAATGGATGGCCATTAACCCCTCAATATGCCACACTAAAGGTACATAAGGGGGCCATTATCATGCCCAAGGCTGTACAGCGAGAAGTCCTGCAAGCGCATCATGATGCTCCAATGGCAGGACATCCAGAACAAAAGCGTACCTTAGCCCTACTCCAAGGGCACTTCTGGTGGCCTTCCATGCATCACAATACGAGGACATACGTCCAAGGTTGCAAGGTATGTAATCGTATGAAAATTCCATGGCGGCGTCCATAAGGCCTTCTACAATTAGCCCCCTTACCTCAAGGCCCCTGGCAATGAATTAGTATGGATTTCATTGTTGAACTCCCTCCGTCATAAGGATATACCACTGTTCTAGTTATTGTTGACCAGTTCTCCAAAATGGCTCATTTCGTGCCCTGCAAGGGGCTACCCACGACTCAACACATGGCCTTACTAATCCTGCAGCATGTCATACGACTACATGGTCTCCCCCAAACCATTGTGTCCGACTGAGGGTCTCAGTTTATTGTCTGTTTTTGGCGAGCGCTATTTAAATCCGTGGGTGTTCACGTTGCTCCTACTATAACGTACCATCCACAAGCAAATGAGCAAGCGGAACGTACTAACCAATCCTTAGAACAATACTCACGGTGCTATATTGATTTCCTGGCCCTTGCCGAGTTTGCACATAACAATGCACCCAATGTCTCCCTTGGTTTCTCTCCCTTTTTTGTTTCCTATGGATTCCACCCTCGACTTCTCTTCCCTGAACTCCCGTTTGTCCAAGTCCCTGCGGAGTACTGTGTTTGAGGATATAGCTTTCTTGACCTGCCTGGGACCCTTGACTCAAGGGTCAGTTTTTAGCCCTTCCCATGTATTCCCTTTGGCTTTGTTCTGGTACTCATGTCACCGTATGTAAACCTGAAGCTGAGGGGATTTGGGACTTTGCTTTCAGTGGTATTGTGCTGGCTTGGATTATGCACTATAGTGGGAGGTCTAATCCTCATTGGCAATTCTAGTGTATCTCAGCTTTATTTACCATCTCATGACAAGTAGCCCCCTGGCCTCATTGTGCTTTGTGGTGACTAGACTGGATGTGTAGTTATTGCTTCAGCCGGCATTTTGTGTTGGAAACCATTAATATAATTGACATGTTCAATACTCGCGCCTGTCTGTGTTTAAAATGTCGGTCATGTATCTCTGGCAAGCTCTATTTTAGCCTAATTTATTGCATTAATTTTAGTACCTTGTAATATATCAGTGCAGTGCGGGTTGTCTATATAACGGTCGGCTGGCTTGGTGGAACCCACCCACCCCAGTCAAATGACCGTTCGCCTGTTGCTACCTTATTTTAACTACCAATACTATCATCTTTTGAACGAATTTTTCCCCTGAGTTCCCAGGGTGTATTGTATGTGGTATGTTGATTTTTAGGTAATGGCCTTGTGCCATTATTATTATTATTATTAACAAGCATTTATATAGCACCAGCAGTGTACCTGGCACTTCACAAAGTAATAAAATAGACACGGTCCCTGCCCCTAGGGCTTACAATCTGAGAGACAGGAGCTGGGGGAGAGACATAGGAAGGGGAACAGAGGGAGAGACAAGGGGTCTAACATTCATGAAGATGCGAGGTCTCAAGTGCACGTACTTGGCTTGGTTACAATGAGAATGACAGCAGGCAGGTCCATGTTGCAAGGATTAGGGTAAACCGATCATAGGTATAGGAATAGGGGCTATAAACATTGCCAATAAACATTGATTGATTGATTGATTTATTGAAATCCCTGCAGCAGGCGCAATGGTCCAGCAGCTTCAACGGTACCATGCCACAGCTCGAACCTTATTACAGGAAGCGAGCCAACGTTACAAGCAAATGGCAGACCGGCACATGATGGAAGCCGCTCACCTTGCAGTTGGTGATCTTGTCTGGGTCGATCGTCACCACTACCCTTCGCATCGCCCATCTACAAAATTGGCTGACAGGTACTTTGGGCCCTGTCCTATTCTCTGCCAACTAAACCCTATTACCTACCAAGTCGCCCTTCTCCCCAGTGTGCACTGCCACCCCATGTTCCATGTCTCTCTACTGAAACCCTATGTACCCCCCTTATTCCTAGAGCCTCCCCCACCCTCCCCTATGGGGGAGGCGCCTCACGACCTTGAATATGAGGTTAGGGCTATCCTTGATTCTCGCCACCTTCGGGGCTCCCTGCAATACCTCATTGATTGGAAGGGCTATGATGCTTCTGAGCGCTCCTGGGAACCAGCGACCAAGGTCCATGCCCCTCGCACCATCCGCTTGTTTCATGCTCGATTCCCCCTTAAACCCGGTCCCTCTTGAAGGCTGGGGTGGGGGTCTGTGTGGGGGTGCTATTAGGTCCCACTATGGTCGGGGGGTGTTTTCGGCCCCATGGGAGACAGGGATGCAGCAGGCCCGCACGGCAGAAGGAGGGAGCGAAGGGAGTCCCTGGGGGGAGGAGCAGAGCGGAAGTGCGGCAAGACACACATGTGGGGAATCCCCCCGCAGTGCTGTATGGCAGGTGGGTGGGGCCCACTGATCTGGTCCGACATTCCCTGCGCTTGCAGGCGCCGAAGGGGGTGGAGCCGGCTCCTTGAGAGAGGGACGCAGTCATCACAGCTGCGCCGGTGATCAGCGCAGCTGTGAGACTGGGCCCCAGCATGGCGAGAGAGTAGAGGAGTATCTTTGTGAGAGCTGTAGAGCGTGGGTGTGAGAGGACGTGCTTGAGGGACGAGTGGTGACCAGGTGAGTGCGATAGAGAGAGTGGAAGAGTGTGTGTCTGTGAAAGAACGTATTGGAGTGTGTGACGGCGTGATTGTAGTGCACCCCCTCCTTGCCTTTTGTACAGAACCCAGGTCCCGTGCTCCTGTGTGTTGTGACCCTTGTCCCCCCTTATCCTCCCGTGTACCCCTTGGCACCCCTCTTCCTTCCCCCCACTTGGATACACACCCCCTGTTCTTTCTCCCTACACTTCCGAGAGTCTGGGTGGTGTGGGGTCGGGGATTGTGCAATCGCGCAAATTGCGCCATGTGAATGAGCAGGGGTTGAGCTCAGGGCCGTGTTGTCTCCCACCCTGTGATGATCTGGCCTGCTCTCAACAGAGAGCAATAGGGCCCACTAAGATCCTGAGGGGTTGTTTCCTCTCGCAACGAGCATATAGCCCTCGGAGTGAGTGTGACGGGGTGGGGAGCTGGTGCCTTTTCCTGCTCTGGATCCTTTTCCCTCTCTTAGCCCCTTCCCATAACACTAACAAGTCATCAATGATCCATGATTTGATCTTGGATCAGGCTGCCGACATTGTTTGTTTGACGGAGACCTGGCTGGAGATGGAATCCGGGCCTATCTTGGCAGACCTTGATCCTGCCGGGTACTCCATGCAGCATCAGTCAAGCCTTGAGTGGCCGGGGGGGAGGGGCAGTGCAGCTATTGTTTTTAGGGAGTNTGCGAATTGCGCCATGTGAATGAGCGGGGGCTGAGCTCAGGGCCGTGTTGTCCCCCCCCCCCCTCCCCCTGTGATGATCTGGCCCACTCTCAACAGAGAGCAATAGGGCCCACTAAGATCCTGAGGTTTTTTTCTCTCGCAGCGAGCATATAGCCCCCGGAGTGAGTGTGACGGAGTGTGAAGCTGGTGCCTTTTGCCTCTCTGGATCCTTTTTCCTCTCCCAGCCCCTTCCCATAACACAAACATAATGAAAAACAAAAAAGTTACAGCTGAAAATGTGTTTTCCATTGAAACCAATGGAAATAAAAAATGAAAGCAAAAACAAAAACAAAATGTTGCTATTTATGAACACAAAAGGTTTACATAATGAAAATGAAAAACAAAAACAAATAATGATATGGGTCCCTGGTGCACACCTCTAACTATTGTGTGCAGCAAAGGTTCATTTATAAGTGATCTAAGTCAAAAATGGGACATAGAACTTATGTATCTGATAGAGTGTGCAACTTGGGTTCTAATGAACCCGAATTACAACAAAAAGGTCCCTTTTGTGGGACCTCAAAATCTGGAGGGTTTCCCTGTAGATTTCAGATTCCCTAAGGGCTGCCCGTGACCCCATACAGATGTAACAACCAAATGTGCATTTAACATCGAAAATGAGTAGCAAGTGTTACATCTGGTGACAACTTCTGTCCTTATGGGATTTAGGGGTTGTCTTTGTATTTTACTATTTTTATGGATTATTTTTACATATGCTGTAAGCCTCCCTTTTTTAGGGAAGGGCTGGATAAAAATTTAAATAAATAAAATAAGTTAATTTAACCTTTAATGGGGAAAAGAATGTTAAAAAGCATGAGGTGTGTTTTTCAATATGGTAAAGGTTTATGAGAAATAATCTGATGACAGATATTATCCAAACCAACAGAATTGCACTTCTGCTGTGATTCATGCAGGGTAGATTATCAATTGTAAGTCACCCTGAGCCCATTTTTGAAGGGCAGCATATAAACCTAAATAAATAATTATCATTAACGTTTTATCTTCATTAGCATGCAGATGTGTCAGGTCATTCTCACAGTAACAGGCTAATCTATGCTGTCAATGTATAGGCTGCAGGGTGCTATGCTGTAGAGACAGGCATTGCAATAACCTCTTTTGCAAGTGTTTGTATAGTCCTATTTGCATCATCCATGTGGGTAACAGTTTATTGATGTCATTAACTGTCTATCGCATTTCATGGAACACATTCAAAGGCTACCAAAAATCAGTGAAAAAAACGGGGTTAAGAGTTATTCTGGGAAACTCGCTAAGTATAATCTGTAAGTAAATTTACCTGGTAAATTATTTAGTCCATTAGCACTGGTGATTTATTTGCAGTGGTGATTTATTTGCGAAATGGTAGCTGCTACATGTTTTTATACCTGAATTAGTAGAAAATTACTTGACAGTCTTTCCTTGAAATTTTAGTAATTCAAACTGGTTAGTTTCTGAATAATGACTTAAATGCTTTGAAAACCTGGGTAATTTGTGATCTCCTGTAACAATTTCCACTCCTGACAAAATAAAACCTTTTAGCCATCAATCCAAAAGCTAAGATTGGTCCCAGAAACATAGGGTAAAATCATTTTTCCAGAATATCTATTGGCAAGATATAAATGCTCTTCCTCATCCATTTTGTTTGTTTAAACCCTGCCACCTTGATGTGTTGTCCCTTTACTTCTAAGGGTGAAAACAAACATGCCAGAGCGAGGTGGCTCCCCACCCTACCCCACCCCAGGGTGAACCACTGCAGTCGATACACCTGGGTTGGCAGGGAGGGCTGTTCACATGAGCAGCCCTCAACCATTAATCCAGATGTGGGGGCTGCCAGCATAGGTCCCTCCTTGCCCTGGGTGGCCTGAGGAACTGGTCCACATGAGACAGGAGTCCTGGGCCAATCTGGCGCAGCAGGATTGGGTGCCAGGAAAAGCTGCCACCAAACAGCTGATGGGGGGGTTGCTCCTGGGGGCTCCTGATAAGCTGTTTGGTGGCACGGTGAGTGCAACAAACAGCTGATGGAGGGACCTGGAGGAAATCGCTCACCTGGCCCCACTGAACAGTTGATGAGGGGGCTGGAACTTTTCCAGGTCCCCCATCAGCTGTTCAGTGGGGCCGGGTAAATGTGCTCCTCCAGGCCCCCCCATCAGCTGTTTGGTGGGGCTGGGGTGAGCTTGGGGCCCCAAGGCACTGACCCCACCACAAAGTGGGGTGGGCAGGCCTACCAGATGGGTGGCCCTGCATTGGACTGGATTGTCACAGGTGGGCAGGCTTTGGCCTAGGATGCATCTCTAAAATTTTCCACAGGATGCATCCCGTAGGAGCCGTCAATCACCCCGGGGCAGACATGGACCCACATCTGGTAGTGCAGGTGAATCCTAGGCCAAAGCGAGCCAGCGCAGGTTATTGTCATGTCTGTTATCACCCTAAAAGACCTTGTAGTAGCTAATCCCAAGTGGTTTCCTATGTGTCAGATTTTGGGTACTGATTGCAAGACAGTTAGGTCTCATACAGATAAAGAAAAAACAGATTTTTGTTCTTTGTTTATTTTTAAAAATCAGGTTAGGCTATCTGTAACACTGCGATCACTTCTTCTCCTTTGAAGGGCTGCTGAGATACTTTTGGAGAATCTAGCTCATGGTCACTGTTAAACAGACCTACACAGTCACTAAGGTATTCTAGTTTGGCCCTGATCCTGGGGTAAGTTCCAGTAAGTAAGTGCAACTGGTGCCTGAAGCTCTGGCATGTAAATATACTTCAAATATGCAAGCAGGAAAGGTTGACAGATATATCATATAGATTCTGACTTCTTCACTCATTTTATTTATTATTAGAGCGGCTCAAACCAAGACACTGGATTTGAACACACATGAATTTGTGAATTTTCCTTATCTGAACCCAAATCCAGATCCTTATTTTCCTACCACTTCCCCCCATCTTTCTGATAGGTAGAACAAACCCCTCCGATTTCCCATCACTTTTGTGCAGTTATGGGATAATCTAAGGCGTTGGGGTTGAAGAATTTTAGAAAATAAAAACTTTGGCAGGTGAGTTTTGTCTAAACACTAAGATTCTGATATTTTGCAATTGTTTCACTCAGAGGCAATTATATGGGATTTAATCAGGTCACAGGCTTACCAGTGATGCCCAAACTCCATCTGGTATCCAAGACACACTATCCAATGCAGGTAACTCACTCGTACTCCAATCCACATTCACTAGCAAGGTTACCCTCAAGCTCTTCCCAGTGCCTCAGCACCTTCAATCTGTTTTCGGTGGTAGGTTCCATTGTGGAAGGGAAGCCCCATCAACTGCAATGATGCTGCATGCCAGCCAGCAGTAGAATGTGCAAGGCTCCAACAGGTTGAGGGAGGGAGAAGGCTTTTTATTTTCATTGTTTAGAACAGTATTCAGGAAGCCATTAGGAGTCAGTGTGCCGTAGTGGCTAAATGGGCAGTACCTGGACTGGAAGGCAAGGGGAGGCCCTGATTCAAGTCTTGCCTTAGCCAGAAACTTGCTGGGTGGCCTTGGGTCAGTCACAATATTCTCTCAGCCTAACCTACCTCAGAGGGTTGTTGTGAGGATTAAAAGTTGTGTTAAATTGTTCTCTGTAAAGTGCCCTGGCAGGGGGGTGCCATACAAAAATTATTATTATTATAATCGCAACTTTTATTAGTCTACAAATCATGTGCATTTGCTGTATATTCCTGTGCACCATACTGGCACATTCTCTATCTGTACATATTAGACACTTTCTCGTTCATAGGGCATACCTATAGCATTCATTAAGTTAGCGTCTCATGCTTAAGAAAATTTAGATGTCATTTCTAAACTATTACAACAAACCTTGATTTGCCATCTTTAGATGGCTCTATTATACTCTTTCTTAATTAGACTACCTGCATTTTCTTTTGCCAGAACTGTCCAATGCAAGAGAAGCTGAATCGTTATAATTCATACTCACTCTGAGTAGCGGTGTAGGAAACTGTCAAGTAGGAGTAAGTGACAAGTACATAATTAGGTGAAAATTGCTTGCACAATTATTCCAAGTAGAACAGTCAAATATCAAATGATTAAATAAAAGAGCATTTAAGGAAGACTATCAATATTTAAATGTTGTGATTGCCAGCCAATCATTAGTAATTTTTCATCAGTTACAGCGTATGAGTGCATTTTTGACACACTCTTATGGATTTATTCAAGTTTAGTGAAGATGTGAAATCAATACTTCATCAGACCCGAGGCAGAGTTAAGAGTTGCTCAGAAGACAGAGTGAGAGAGTGCTCTGGGGTGAAAGTAAAATGTAACAGGTTTGTGATCCCTAACGTGGTGGCTTAACTACGTGGCTTGTGCATGACTGGGAGAAGGAGTCATGGGTTTGGTCCATTCTGACCCTTTCTGCATAAGTAGGGGTGGTGTGTGTAGGATCTCGCTGAATACATAAAACTGCATTTATTATTATGAATTATTATTATTATTGATAATTAATATAGTACCAGCAATGTTCCTGACAGTCAACAGTCATGGTTAGAGACAGTCCCTGCCTATAAGTTAAGGCCTATAAGTTAAGATGACTAAGGGAAGGAGACAAGGGGGAGGAGAATAGAGGGAGAGATGGGGGAGGGGGGGGAAGTATAGGTGTTTTATGAGTTGTATCTTTTGTATTTTATATGCTTGTTTTTATTTATTTATTATTAAAATTTATATGCCGCCCCCTCCTGTTATAAGCATCTTGGGGCAGCTAACAACATTCAAAAATACATAACTAAAATACAATTAAAACAACATAAAATCCTGAGATTAAAATAACCCATACTCAAACCCTCCCTAAGCCAACCCACCCATCTCCCTCGGTAAAGGCCCGGCGGAACAGTCAGGTCTTACACTGTCTATGGAAAGAGGGGAGGTCGGTGGTCAGGCAGACCTCCAACAGGAGGGAGTTCCACAGTCACGGCACAGCCACAGAAAACACCCTCCTCATGGTCGACACCTGGGAAACCCGGGGGACCGCGAGCAGGGCGCCCCTAGGCTGACCAACCGCAGAGGCCAATCCAGAATCCGGAGGGTGAAGCGGTCTTGCAGGTAGGTGGGGCCCAGGCCATTTAGGGCTTTAAAGGTCAACACCAACACCTTGAATTGGGCCCAGAAGACTATCATCAGCCAGTGCAGAGAATGAAGCACCGGTGTAATGTGCTCGTGTTGGCCCGTCCCCGTTAGGAGACGAGCCACCGCATTCTGCACCAGCTGCAATCTCCAAACCAGCAGCAAGGGTAGCCCCACGTAGAGTGCGTTACAGTAGTCCAGTCACTAGGTAATAAAAGCATGGACGATCATGGCCAGATCCAAGTCCTAGACATACGACCTAAGCAAACACACCAGATGTAATCGGTGAAATGCCCCCTTTGCCACAGTTGCAACCTGGACATCCAGGCGGAGCTGCGGATCCAGGAGCACCCCCAGACTACAGACCTGAGATACCAGGGAAGCATGGACCCCATCAATGATGGGGCCACCACTCCCCCAGCTTTCACCACAACCATCACCTCTGTCTTGTCAGGGTTTAACTTCAGACGGCTCACCTTTATCCAATCCCCCACAGCTGACAGACACTGGGTAAACACCAAGACTGCTGGACCTAGGTCAGATGAAAATGAGAGATATAGCTGGGTGTCATCAGCATATTGATGACACCTTACACCAAACTCCCTGACAACCTCACCCAAAGGCTGCATGTACACATTGAACAAGAGAGTGGATAAGATGGAACCCTGCGGGACTCCACACATGAGGCCCCAGGGAGTAGTTGAAAAATCACCCAGCACCACACATTGGGTTGTCCCCGCCAGGAAAGAGCGGAACCATTCAAGAACAGTCCTACTAATCCCTACCTAGTCCCACAGCCAACTCACCAACAACTCATGATCAATGGTATCAAATGCAGCTGAGAGATTTAACAGAATCAACAGGGTCGAACAACCCTGGTCCAACTCACGGGAGAGGTCACAACCAAGGCCACAAGCGCAGTCTCCATGCCATAACCAGGATGAAAGCCAGACTGCGAGGGATCAAGAAAACTGATCCGGTCCAGATGCCCCTAAAGCTGTCGAGCAACCACCCATTCAATAACCTTCCCTAAAAAGGGAAGGTTACAGACTGGCCGATAGCGGGCCAGGACGCCAACATCCAATGATGGTTTTTTGAGCAGGGGCTGCACCACAGCCTCCTTGAGACAGTACGGCACCCTGCCCTCCCCAAGGGAGGTGTTGAATATCCCGGCCAGCAATGGCCCTAGTGTCTCCCAGCAGTCTTAACCAGTCAGAACAAGCATGGATCTAATTCACAATAAGTGGCTCGGACAATCCCAAGAGCATCCTCCACATCTGAGGGTGACACATTGTGAAATTCATCCCACAAAACAGGACAAGAAGGGGCTTCTACCGCCTCTGGCTCACCTACTGCTAAAAATGTTGCGTCAAAACTGTGATGGATTTGAGCGATTTTATCCACAAAAAAGTCCACAAACAAATCACAGTGCCCATTTGATTACTCTAAATCCAGGCAGAGGGAGGCTGGACTGACCAGCCCCCTCACGATCTGCCCAGCGGAACTTAGCGGATGCAATGATGGCAGCAAAGAAAACCTTCTTTGCTGTCCGCACCGCAACAGCATAGGTACGTAAGCAGACTCTATGCCTCAATCGGTCAACTTCAGTATGCAAGTGACACCACCGTCACTCTAACCACCACCCTTCCTGCTTCATCCGCCGCAGCTCCTCCGTATACCATGGGGACCTGCATGGTCAGTGATTCGTGAGCGGATGCCTGGGGACCACACGGTTGATGGCCTCCACCAACACGGAATTCCACATGGTCACGAGGTCATCAAGTGAGTGGCCATTGAGGTCCGAGGAAACATTCCCTAGAGCAGTCTGGAACCCTTCTGATGATGATGTTAGCTGCCCTGAGCCTTCAGAGAAGGGTGGAATAAAAATTTAACTACTAATACACTAAACCTAGGAAGAGACAGTGGAGAAGTTGCAGGTGCATGTGCTAAGTTAAGTTACAGGAGGATAAAGGGGACTGTCAGGGTTTCAGTCTCAAGGCAGCAATGCTGAAGGGCTGATGCTGGGGTGGGGTCTGGTTCAGGGGCATCCATATTACCCAGTGCCAAGTCCAGAGGGGCAAAGAGGGAATTATGAAGCACTAAACTATAGTACAGCTGTTGATCAATAGTACCACAATTTTAATTTCTATAAAGTGATTCATTTAAAACCTCTTGTAGTGAATTTTTTCAAAATCCTGTCTCTCAAAACGTATCTCATTAAAACAACCCTTACAAATACAACACTTTTCATCTTTCAGCTCTGCAGAAAATTGAAACAGTGGGTGCTTTTTCACGAACAGGTTTCCCCGGTACTGGCCGCACCAGCCTGCTGCACCCCAAGGTGGCCAATCTGTCTAAAGGCGCCCCTCCAAATGAGAAGGCACAACCCATCGGTGGCACTCTGGAACATCCCAGCGTGTCGGTGGTGGATCATGTTGGATTACCGCCCTGAAGTGGAACAGCAGTCTGTCTAATGCACAGACCCACACTGCTGCTCCACTTCCAGACAGCCATTGCGGACACTCTAGCCCACAACTCCATGGGGTTGGGTGGGTGGGATGCAGGTGGGTCATGGACTGGGGAAGCTACTGGGTCCATCTGCTTCATACCCCAGCAGGGATGGGAGTGGGCCGACATGGGGGTGCACCCCTGGAGCAGCTCCAGGGGTGGGAAGCCCCACATCCATATGAAACCACAGGGGTTGGGTGCATAAAACTATTGTTTGTACAAAATTTCTCAGCAATATTGAAACGTCTACAGTTTTTCCTCAGTGCAACCAAATTCTGCTTTGTTATGAAAGAAGTTTCCTAACACATATAACATTAAACCTAGTCTCTTATAAGTGTGAGGACAATGATAGTTCTTATCCAGCTTGTTCTGATCCACTGTTTAATGCTTCAGTGCCAGTAAGAACATAAGAACATAAGCAGTGCCATACTGAGTCAGACCAATGGTCCATCAAGCCCAGCATCCTGTCTCTAACAGTGGCCAATCTCGATCGCATGGAAGAAGAACCAACAGTCACAATGGACAATCCATTCCCCGTTGTTCAATCCCAGCTCCCGACAGTAAGAAGTTCTTCCCGTAAGCTACTTAGTTAATAGCCATGAATGGACCTACCCTCCAAGAACTTATCGAGACCTTTTTAAAACCCAGCTATACTAACAGCCTTGACAAGCATGGTCATCCTCTGGTAACAAATTCCATAAGTTAATTATGTGTTGAGTGAAAAAGTACTTCCTTTTATTTGTTTTAAATCTGTCAGCAGCTAGTTTTGTGGAGTGTCCCCTAATTCTAGTACTATTTGAGAGGGTAAATAACCATTCCATAGCTACTCATTCCACACCACTCAAGATTTTATAAACCTCTATCATGTTCCCTCTCAGCCTTCTCTTCTCTAAGCTGAAGAGACTCAGCTTGTCAAGCCTCTTTTTGTACAGAAGCTGTTCCATACCCTTTATCATGCTCATTGCCCTTCTCGGTATTATTATTATTATTAACAAACATTTATATAGCGCCAGCAGTGTACCTGGCATTTTACAAAGTAATAAAATAGACACGGTCCCTGCCCCTAGGGCTTACAATCTGAGAGACAGGAGCTGGGGGAG
>QEPC01014119.1:2974394-2986033 GCA_003113815.1 Sphenodon punctatus | reverse complement strand
AAGTATGTATGGTAAGGAATTTAGTACATATATTAAATGTATGTTGATGATAAAATATTAAATATTGCTCTAATTGTGAATTAATTTCTATGTTTTTTGGCATTTATGTTTTGTTGCAATGTATAGAGTGGAAGGTGTTTTGAATTGTAATTGTACTAAATTGTTTATTTGTGTGTATTTTAAGAAAAATCTTGTACATTTAAGTTTATTTTTAAACAGTTAATTATTCATACAATTAAATGTTTGCTGTTTTTCAGTAAAGTTAGCTATGCTTTTTTGAATAAGCATGTTTCTTTGGGGCTGTGATTTGTTCTCTGCTTTTCTAGCAAATGGAACGTTATGCTGACTGGCAGATCTGACTTGGAAAATTAAATCTCTCAGCTTTGCCTTTCTATAAATGTCTTTGCTTCACCTTGGCATTTATTACTGCTGCAGTAGGCCACTCTGGTATGACAACATTCTGTGCTATTGACATTATCCCTTAGGCTCTTGGGAGCATAGACTGATGATGCAATCATATTGTACTTGGCAGACAGTTATGCAATATTTCCCTGTTCTTCACTTAAGTTATTTATGGCTTAGACTGGATGGCAAGAATGAATAGGATAGAGATTAATAACAGCATTACCACAACAATTAGCTTCCGTTGGACTCTCTGTTCCCTCCAGCGCATGGCATGGAAGGGAATAGGAGTGCTGAAGTAATAAAAACTATGGGATCAATGGAGAGAGGAAACACAGATCAATGTGGAGAGCTCCCCTGCCCACCATGCTGTCATCATGTAAACCTCTAAAATTAGTATACTATAGGTGTTCCCAGATGTAACAATAAATACATGGGCACCCATTGCATGTTGAAATATCCTGATCCAGTAGCTACTCATATAGACGTCCTTGCTGTTGCGTACTACAGTGGCTACCAGTCTCCTCCTCTCACCAGCTGGAACTTGGATGATACCAGTGGCGGCTGGTGGTTTTTGAGTCTGGTGGGGCAGTGGGTGGGTTGAACCTGCTGCTGGCAGGTTGGCGTGCCTAGGGGCAGAGCTAGGGCAACGGTAGGCTTAACCCAGCAGCAAGGAGTTCCCAGGATTAACATTGGATGGACATTACATTAGTTAATGCTGGGAACTCCTTGCTGCTGTGTGAAGCACTGCCACTGGGGGATAGAGAGCCCTCTTACTGGGGTCCCGTTCACTCTTTTCCACCGGGTCCAAATTAACCATAGCAGGTTACAAAAATAGATCATGTTGCCATTGCCTACCTTTATCTTGAGCCCTCGAATCCTCAATTTTCATGGCATCCTTGGCCACCTGTAGTCTTCTGAAGGTGTAGGCTTTGGGACAAGTCTTCTTTCTGGCTTGGAGAACTGGGAGGACTGAGTTAGCTGTCCTGTGGCAACCCGAATCAGAAGAGAATGAAAGAGAAGAGAAAAACAGGACAGAGGAGAAGTAGGAAGGAAAGGGTTTGGTTTTGGTGCACAAGAAGAGGAAGGGGAAGAGATGGGTTCAGTGGGGAATAGGGAAAAGGGGTCTCCTTGTTGTCTGCAGCCTTCTCTTCTGCTATGCTCCTACCTACTTTCTCCTCTGTTCACAAGGAGAGCAGTTGCAGGCCTGTATACCAACTAAACACGCCCCATCCAAACCAGCATCCCTAGTACCTACACTGTATCCCCGGCAGTCAAATGCCTGTCCAAGCAAACAAGTCTTTTAAAAAAGTTTGGCCAGTTTCAGGCTGCATTGCCACCAAACCAGGCCCACCCAGACCAACATCCCTAGTAGCTGCACCCTATCCCTGGCAGCCAAACGTCTGTCTAAGCAGACAGGCCTTTTTTAAAAAAAGTTTGGCCAGTTTCAAGGCTGCATTGCAAGCAAACCACGTCCATCCAGACCAGCATCCCTAGTAGTTACACCCTATCCCCGGCAACCGAATGCCTGTCCAAGCAAACAGGCCTTTTCTCAACATTTGGCCTGTTGAGGGCCTGCATTGCAAACAAACCAGGCCCATTGAGAACAGCATCCCCAGTAGCTACACCTTATCCCTGGCAGCCAAATGCTTGTCCAAGCAAACAGTACTTTTAAAAAAATTTGGCCAGTTTCAGGGCTGTATTGCCACCTAACCAGGCCCATCGAGACCAGCATCGCCAGTACCTACACCGTATCCCTGGCAGCCAAATGCCTGTCCAAGCAAAGAGGTCTTTTTAAAAAGTTTGACCAGTTGCAGTCCTCTTTTGCCACCAAACCAGCGCCATCAAAAATTAAACTATGCATTTCTGTTTCTCAACAAAACCCCAGGCAAGATGCTCAAAAGAACACAGTCACAAACAGAGAGGCCAGAAACGACTTTCCAGCAGGGACCAGCAGTGAAACAGTGAAGGAACCATTTTAAAGAAGAGTAGCCACGACCAGTAGACCCACAAATTTACAAAATGACCTCTCTACTCAGACTTGGGAGGTGAGAAGGAAAGCAGCAATGCATTATGCAAACACAGAGCAAGCAAAGCAAACCATCTTAAGGCAACAATGTTATGTGGCCGTCCTTAGCACACTATAAAAGCATCAGTGAGGATTTCCACTTGTCCCCCAAAACATGATACACAGCTCTCTCCATGCTTAGACTGGAGACAGGAATGCTGCCTGTGTCAGCGAAGCTAAATGTTAGATTTCTTACTTTTAGAATAGGGTGGCAAGAGGGGAAATGAGTCTGGCATAGAGCTGCTATTTCAAGCAAAAGGACTATCAAGGTGTTCCATCATACCCTTGGATCTCACATTTAAAGAAATTAACTGGTATAATTCCCTTATCGACGGAGGGCAATGGGATTCCAGATTATAGGCTCTCCAAATGGGAACTTAGAGTACGGCCTGAGAAATGGGCCTATGCAAATTGATTTCAAATTGCTTGCTCAAAACAAAATTTTGCTGTATTACCCTAAGATCAAAGTGGAAGCTAGTCTGGAGTTATATCTTCAGTAGTTGCAGGATCCAAGGCTGAGGAGAATGGTGATGTTATTTCGCTTGAATCTGTTTGAGACAGCGGAGGTTAGGGGAGAAGAGAACGAGTCCCTAAGGAGGAAAGAACGTGCAGGAGGCATCCAAACACGATAGAGACTCTCCCCTATGTATTATTTCAGTGCCCGCAATATGCTGCTCTCAGGGAGTTGTGACTGAGCTCTGTAGTAACCCCTGGAATACTGACTCCAGAGGAGATCTATGAACTTTTGTTAGCTTCCACAGATGTGTCTATAATTAAAACAGTGGCAATGTTCCTACTGGCGGTAGACCGGGAAGGTAGAGTTTTTTGAGTGGGGTTAGCTTCCTGAACCCTCAATGTTTGGACAGTTTTATTAGGATGGGGTATTTATAATTTTAGATTTAATGCTGCATTATTTTATGGAATACTGCAGATGCCTTTTTATTTATGTGTATGCTGTTAGGTTATGCAGTTGTCTTGTTTTATATATAGCAAATTTGCTGAATAAATCATTATTATTATATGATACACAGCTCTGTTGCAATGCAAGAGGTAGCTTCTGCTGCAACTAAACACAGAGCATTCATGCAAGGACTAGCCATCAATGAAAAAGCCTGTCACAACATCCCACCAAACTGCAAAGGGCAGGGCCATTTTAAAATGCAAGGAACATTCCAGCAAAGATTGGAAACCCTTCCATCCAAGCCCCTAGATTCCCCAACCGTAAAACAGAAAGCAGTTTACGTCAAAAACAGTCAAGAAAGAGACCAATTTTAATCAAGAGTAGTCATGGCCAGTGGGGACCCCAGAAAATGGCCATGACCTTTGCACATGCTTGAGGGGTTTGGGTGAAGAGTGGGGGAAACCAGCAGTGCACATGCAAACACGAACACAGAACAAACAAAAGCAAACCAGATCTTAAACCAACTGAACCATATTATGTGAAGTCTTAGCACACCATAAAAGCAGCAACGAGGAATTCCACTTGTTCCCCAAAACATGCTTCACTGTTACAGCTCTGTTGAAGCCCCATTTTCCTCAGCAGCCCCCTTAACCACCAGCCCTATTTTCATCAGTGTCTTCCAGCAGCCCCCATTGCTACACACACACACCCAGCAGCCCCCAGGCCCCATTTTCACCAGTGTCTCCCAGAAAAATAACGAAAAATAGCTAACTCACCAATGGGGATGTGTCTGATGCAGGTCCAGCAGCAGTGTGGGGTAACAAAGCCACAAACAAGCCAGGCCAAGCAGTAGTCAAGCTAGCCAGCACTCTCTCTCTGCCAAAATGGCGCAGATCAGCAGCAGCAGCTGTACACAGGCACACACTGCCTGGGTGATTGGGTCAGCAGTCCAGACAGTGTCTTTCACAGCAGCACATATGGCTCTGTAGAACACTGTCCCCACTGATGGGAAAAGCAAAGTGCTTTTCCCCATTCAGGCAGCATAGGCTCTAACCCCAGCTGCCCAAATTGCTTTGCTCCTCCTCCTTCCTGAGGCCTCCAGCTCCTGACTGCACATGTGCCGAGGGAGGCAAAACAACAACAACAACACTGAGCACTCGGCTGATGCTGATCAGCTGATTGCTGAATGTGGCGGACTCTGAGCAAGTCTGGAGCGGGTTGATGCCTCCCCCCCGCCCCCCCGATGCCTTCGGAACTCAGGTAAGGTTATTTTTTTTTTCTTTCTTTTTAAAAGCATGAAGAGCCTGCGGAGGGGGATCAGGCCAGGAGGGACAATGCCTCTGGTGCCCTGCAATGCTCACCGCCCCTGGATGATACCATGTTTCTATAGGTACTCAAATTACCACAGTGTGGAAAGGGGTTGTTCAGTTATCTACACATAACAGCAGCTACATGCAAGCACCAGCTATGGGCTGTCTGCCCCCATAATTTCTGGAAACCCAGCCCATGATAAGCATTTGCACAATGATAATGAATGTCTAACACTCATTAACTGAAATGTGTAAGTGAAGCTTTCAGTTGTAAAGTGTATTTGCTCTGAAAGGACCAATAGAAACTGGAGATGTTTCCCCAGTTAATTATTGTCAGCTGATAAATAGTGTACATGATCATGGGTATGGGATTTTTTTTTGCCAATGTTGTCCAAGTACTGATTATTTTTCACTTATCTTCTGCTTTATATTCTACCTTATTTTCTGAACTATTGAATTGCAATATGGCAACTGATTAGTTATGCTTGTGCTTTGGTGGGGAGTGGTATCCCATCCTTGGAAGTAGCTTGATTTCTCCTGCCTGTTCAGTACATCTTTAATTTGGATCCCTCTCTTGTTTCCTTTTGGGGCTTTTTGTAATAGCAAGTAGTGAACTAATGCCACAGTCCATATTTCAGTTTCTTTGGGTAAAAACAGATTTGCGGCCACCTTCGCAGCTCCCCAGCCCAGCCAAGGGTGGAAAACCGCTGCCAACGTGACTGGGGTTGTGTCAGGGCACTGGACACACATACGTATGTCTGGAGAGCCGTCCCACCACCCACACAGCCCAGACAGGGCCAGGATCACAATAAACATACAGGGGACGGCCCCTCCCCCTGCTCCCAAGCCCCACCCCTGCTATGGTGGACAGCCATTGTGGCCAATGTCATGGTGGTCAATGATGAGCTGGCATGGTGGCCAGACATGGCGGCCCCTGACCCAGAGTGAAAATGGCGGGGTCGCACAGATGTGCTAGCCCACATTGTTCCACATGGGTGGCCCTTTTCTCAGGCTGTGACCTTGGAGATTTTCCAGGGACACAGTCTGGGGCAGAAATGATCCAACACCATGCCGGTGGCTCCTGGATCACGGCGAGACAAAGTGGGCCACAAGCACATCTGTTTTTACTCTTTGTTCCAAAAACCAAGGTTTGAAAGGAACCCACACAAATACACATTAGTTGCCATCCCACTACAATGTCATAACTTCAGTTTTAGTCTTAAAACAATCAAGGCTGACCAACAGCATATTACATTTAAGCCAACACAATTTACTTGCACAATGAACTAGCTAGAAAATAATAACAATAATAATTAATAAATTAAAAAGTGTATATTAGCCTAAGTCAATTAATTTCAAGTAGGAAACCCAACATGGATCAAACTGACAGACATGATAAGCAGGCAGAAGGAGTCATGTCATTTCAGAATATGAGGAATATCTCCACACCAAGAACTTCAGTGCTGTGTCAATTTGTATGGACTGGAGATGTGGCTCAGATTTAAAAGCAGTCAGATTATAAAGGGACTAGCCATTTAAATGGTCAAGATAAATAAGATTATGGTGGGCTTGATAACGATTTCCCAATCCCACACATGCTTGCTGTCCAGCGTTTCACTTTTTAACAATTAATAATAATACCATGAAATAGACCAGTTGTTATCAATGGGACAAATTTAAATGGTGTTTAACACTGAGCCCAGTAGGGAGTGCTTCTAGGATCAACTCTAAGAGTGACCCGTATTCCCCTTCCCCATGGTTAAATGCCCAGGAAAGGGACAGGAGTTGTTGACAGGAAAGGTCTGTGATGACTGAACCTCTGTGGGGGTATTTTGCTTCAAAATTCTAAGGTTCTTCCCATCAGAAGCCAGTGGCATTGGTGCTGCTTCTTGGCCTCCTTGGGTGTTAACAGATGAGATGGGGTCCCTCACTGGCACCCTCTTTGCCTTGGATTTATCCGTCCGTGTGAAGGGGGGCTGCCAGTTGTTCACTTAGGTTTGGGCAGGGGCAGCTTCACACAGTGTCATCCCCAGAAAGACAGAACGTGTCGTGCTGGGTAACCCAGCCAGAACTGGGGCAACACGTTGCCCTGAGTCCACCTCCTGTCTAATGGGGAGGGCAGGCCGCATTCACCACCATAGAGTCACAGTAGCAGCCTAGAGCAGCTGTGCGAGTGACTGCAACTCTATGGTGGAGGCAGGAGGACGGCGGCACTTGGGTGAATTACAGCCTGAGGAACTGCCAGCCCGTCTGCTGGGGTCTTTGTGGGGCTTGCACAAAGCAGCTGCAGGGTGGGGCATGGAGCAGCTCTGGGGTCTAGCAGCCTCGCAGGGCTTTTTAACACATGCCCCTGCCCCACCGCACACGGTGGGTGCCCGTGCAAACGCCTCCCGGAATGAGGGGGCGCCTGTAGGAACAGCACCCACAGTGTGTGCGTGTGTGTGCGCACTCCCGTGCTCCATCCATCTCCACCCACCTCCACCCACGCATGGAGCAACAGACTCCAATGTCAGTTGCTCCATGCATGGAGGTGGGTGGAGATGGGTGTGCACCCGTGGGAATGGGTGCACACTCACCTCCACCCACTGCAGTCGTACACCCATCCCTCCACCCACCATGGCCCATTTGAAATCATCCATGCCTTCATCACCTCGAGGCTGGATTACTGCAATGCACTCTACATGGGGCTGCCCAAGAAGCTGGTCCGGAGGCTGCAGTTGGTACAGAATGCTGCAGCCCGTCTCCTTACAGGGGTGGGTCGCAGGGAGCACATGACACCAGTGCTTCGGGCTCTGCACTGGCTCCTATATAGTACCGGGCCAGGTTCAAGGTGCTGGTTTTAACCTTTAAAGCCCTTCACGGCCTGGGCCTTGCTTATCTGCGGGACCGCCTCACTCCCCATGTGCCCGTACGACCCTTGAGATCGTCTATGGGAGCCTTTTTGGAGGGTCCCCGGGTGAGGCGGGTGGCCACCGATGTTAGATCTTTTTCGGTGGCCGTCCCTGTGCTGTGGAATTCGCTCCTGGAGGAGGCTTGGTTGGCTCCCACTCTCCTGCTGTTTCGGTGTGTAAGACCTGGCTGTTCCATCAGGCTTTTGGCGAGGGGTAGGGGTGGGGTGGGGTGGGGTGTTTCTCCACATATTGTATTTTTAAATTGTTTTAAAATTTTTGTATTGTTTTTATTGAATGTTGTTCACCGTGCCGGGCTGCCCTGAGGGCAGGAGGGGCAGGATATAAATTTTAAATAAATAAATAAATAAAATTTGAAAAGGGCCTCAGTCTGTGTTAACACATAGTGTTCCTGTGTGGGCGTTAGGGCCTTTATAGAAGGATTCACTCAGGAGTTAATAGAGCCTTACAATGCACACTGGCTCTCTTACTGGTTCCCTGCAGGACTGATTTGAATAGGGTGGTCAGATACGCAAATTTTAGAGGACACTTATGAGGAATACAGGTTGAAGGGTTGCATTAGTGAGGGGGGAGGCACCCATGTGAAAAGGGCCATAGTTATTTAACTTTAAGGCTACGGTAAAGTTCATGATCTGTATGGCTCCTACTACTTATTAAGGCATGGATGCTGTGGAGTGTTGCACATCTTTCATTATTAGAGTGCGGGAGCGCTCTAATAGTTAAGGTGTGTTACACTCTCTATTATAAAGTCCCAACATTCTATTTGCTATAGAACTGGCATGATTAAAGTTAGGATCACGAAATTGGTGTTGGATGCTCACTGGTGTAAATGGTTCATTCTATCCACATTTCAGCTGGATCAGTTAGATAACAGCTGAGATATCGCAGTTTGAAAACTGCACTTTGAACGAACGCCTGTTTTTTCAAAAGTTAGACCATCTCGATCTCTGCAGGGTAAAGGGGTTTTTTGTTGGTTGGGAGGAGGTGTAACCTTTTAGAAAATTCAAGGAGGCTGTCGAGGGTGCCTTCTGGTTTACTTTTTGTAAATTCAATTAGTAGTTTTTAAGTTATGACATCTTGAAAATTCAGTGTTAGCCTATGAGACCATCCTGAGTGTGGAGTGCTTGTGAACATTCTGTGTAATGCAGAGACTGTTTAAAAACAAACACTGTTGAATACTGAGGACTATAACTCCCAGCTGGCACTGCTTGCTAGAGCCTATCAGTGCTGGGAAAAGAGAGGGAACTGCACCTCCCAGAGGGCAGTGTGAGTGACTGTTCAGCCATGTTTGGAGCTGATCTGGTTGGGAGAGGAGGGGAGCAAGGCCTGTGGAAGGAAGACAGCTGAAGGTCATTCTGATCTGATCCCGCACAGCAGGCTCCTCGGCTTGTGACCCAGGGATGCTGAGATGGCTAAACAGAGCTAGCGAATCCTGCAGTGATGTTTGGGGTGGCTGATCTTGCCCCCTAAACCTGCCCAGAACCACAGAGCCCATGGATTTCAGTGACAGCCCTTCCCCTTCCCATTGGAGGAGCATGACTTGGACTGGAGCACTGGAGTTTGCCTGGGATGGTGCCAGGTGCAGGAAGAGGGCAGAGGTTTATCCTGGAGACAGGAACAGGAGGCTACAGGCAGGATGGAATCGATCTTTCAGTGCTTCTCCCTCTGACTTTCCCAACCCCACTAAGGAATAAGGGGTAAGCGGGTGCTCTGGGCTGATACAGTAGGTATTCTGCAGGAGAGAGGCAGGGAGATGGTGGGGTCCTGTGCAGAGCATCTCTGTGGGACAGAGTGGCAAGTGCAGTCCTCTTGGAAGGACTCTAAGAGCGAGCCTCATCCCAGGGATGGAAATCCTATGGGGGAGCAGGGCGGGAGGGAGCATACACAAAGGGGGGGGGGGCATTAAGGGGCAAAGCCTCTGTTATAGATAGCTTCCATGGTGGAAGCCATGTACAGGGAGAGCACTTTACAGGGAGCAGCTTTATTGGGGATACAGAGTATGGAACCCAGTACAGGGGGAGGTCTGCAGAGTGAGCAGCATTGTGCGAGAAAGGGAGCCCTGTCCAAGGGGGAGTAAAGTGGGGGAGTCTTGTAGAGACAGAGACCTGCAGAATAATGGCCATGATTGTGCTGGGAGAGAGCCCTGGACAGAGGAGTACTGAGCGAGGGAGCTCCCAGAGCACAGTGAAGCTGGGGAGAGTCGTATACAAATGTTTAGTTAATACTAAGTTGGGTATGCATTGAAATTTATAAAATGGAATGGCCGTTGGAAGGAATGGAGACAACAGCAGTGCCAATTTCTAAATAAATACTATTGTCATTCCAACATCCAATTAAGTGATTGTGAAATTATACAACACAGTTGCATCTTTGGGAGTACATAGGGAAGGCGAAAGGGTGTGAAATGATGAGGAAGGCAACAGATGCAGTAAGTGGAATGGTTGGAATGACAGGGGAAAATACAAAGAGTGTATAGCAGGATTTAGTAAGTGGGTGGACTGACCGGAGGAATTATAAATAGTTACAATAATAAGGCTCTGAGTGAAATATCTAATAAGATATGTGAGGGATCAGTCCTATCGTTTTACCCACTTACCATAGCCGGCTCCCTATCCTTTGACCCTTTTCACACAGACATGCTAACACTGATAAAGTGGCTGTTACATTTTATTATACACATTGCAGGGCTGCAGGTGTGCTTTGTGGGTGCCCTACAATATGTATAATAAAATATAACACCCATTTTATTAGTGTTAACGTGTCTGTGTGAAAAGGACCTTTGACTCCCAATAGCCTCCCTCCCTGTTGTTCCATTTCCTCTCGTTTTTTGTGTGTGTCATTCCACTCACACATTTCTGTTCCATATGACACATACAGACAAACATTGTATTTCCCAGGACTTTTGAGTTCTCTGTGAGGGAAGTGGGGTGGAGTACAGGATTAGAGGGGCGACTTGGACCCAGGTCTCCTGGGTTGTCTGTTACAAGGTTGAGAGCAGGGGAGAGGAGAACAGATTTGGAACGAGGACTAGGTTTGTGCACCAGACCCCCATGTCGTTTTCGTTTTTCATTTTCGTTATTCAAAAATGTCATTTTCATTATCGTTATTAACAACAATGTTTATTTATTTATTTATTTGATGGATTTATACCCCGCCCCTCCTGCTATGCAGCCCAGGGTGGCTTCCAAAAACATTAAAATACAATAAAACCATAAAAACTCACATAAATACAACAAAATATTATGTTGTTTTCGTTGTCATTGTTATCGTTTGTTATCATTTTTGGTATCGTTTTTTATATTGTTTTCATTATCGGTATCGTTTTTGTTATCAGTATCGATATTTGTTATTGTTATTGATATCGTTATTGATACCAGTACCATTTCAAACAAAGATTTTATTTTTGATATCAGTATCATCATTGGTTCCTGTGCATAACTAATATTTATCTAAATCTAAGGGAGACAGGGGAAGGGGAAAGGAAAACTATTATCTAATCTATTATCTATATAACTATTCTAATCTAATCTATATGTCTATTATATTTATATATATATATAATCTATACTACCTGCCTATATATAACGTACAGGGGGGAGAAAGGCAGGGAAAGGGAGAAGGTAAAATGTAGGGTATGAGGAAGAAAAGGTATTTATTTCTGATTTATTTATTTCTGACATTTATACCCCGCCCCTCCTGAGAACAGTTTGGGGCGGTTTCCAACATTAATAAAAACAAATATAAAACAAGTATAAAACAATTTAAAACAATCACAGATTAAGTAGCGGGGGCTAAAAGCCCGGGGACAGCGGCTGAGCTGCAGGCTGCGGCCGCAGGCTCGCGGCCGAAGGGCCGCGGCCAAAGGGCGCGGCACTTTCGGGGTACTTTGGGGGACTGCAGGGGGTGGCAGGGTTTTTTTTGTGTTTTTATTGTGCAAGCTTGTTTATTTTTCAGGGCTAGGGTGGTAGGGTGGGGATATTGATACGGGTGGGGTAATGTGGGGGGTGGACCCAGGGACTCCCCCTGGTGAGAGCAGGGGGAGGACCGGG
>QEPC01014119.1:2928692-2948548 GCA_003113815.1 Sphenodon punctatus | reverse complement strand
CCTTGTGGCTTCGTTTGCCCTCAGGCGGCCATGTCTGTGTCCTGCCCCTGCCCGGTGCCTTCTGGGAGTTTTGCGCCTGGCGGGGGTTCAGCTGCACGTCTGTTGTGCTGCCCTGGTCCGCGAAGGTTCAGCCTGGTTCCTGGCCGTGGTCCAGGTCCCGTCACGTCTGTTTGGGTCGTTTTTCCACCCCGGGCCGCGGTTGTGCTATTCACCCCCCCTGGGGGTTCGCTGTGGTGAACCGCCCGCCCGTAACGTCTGAAAATACCCAATGATAGATGTTTATTGGCATTGATCAAGTCATTGTACTCAAGAACCTCTCTAAGAATAAGAATGCCTCCATATGGCGTAATGTCGGATATGGTCAAGACGTTTCGAGAGGTCCACTAGGGCTGTCTCTTGGCTCCACTTTTATTTCATATCTATGTGACTTCCCTGATAACTAATCATTGTGACCCAGGGAATGACCATCCCCCCCCAAATTGGCTTAAAGAAAATGTATTTGTTAATGTATACAGACGATACGGTTCTGGTATCTCTTAGCAGATTCGGTCTAAATAGATCATAGACTGACTTTGGTGCTAGGTGTAGAAAGAAACATCTCTCCATAAATTATAGCAAAACTAAAATTATGATTATGGCTAAACGCTATAAGAAATATGCTTGGGAAATGCTGGGCCATAAATTAGAGCAGGTAAGAACCTATAAATATCTTGGGATTATTCTAGCTGATAATGGTATGTGGACAGCCCATCTGTCAGCCACTAGGATAAAGGCCCACTAGGAATCTCTGGCCATCCAGCGTTTCTTTAATCAGTTTGGTCAGCGGTGTGTTAGTGCAGCCCTTAAAGCTTTTGAGGCCAAGGTGCTAGCAAAACTTCTCTATGGGACCCAAATATGGGGATATGACCACAAGGCTTTGGTCAGCTTGTGTCCTTTAATTAACCAATTCTGGAAGCGGATTTTGAGGCTTCTGCCATCCTCGAATTCTGCTTTGATGACATTAGAGCTGGGTGGTCTTTCCCTTAATGCAATTATAGAGCTCCGCTTACTGAAATTCTGGGTAAAGATGAGAGAGCTTCCTTCTACTGCTCTCATTGTACTAGCTTTAAAGGAGAAGCAATTGGATCAGGTAGGCGGTACGGATCCATGGTGGAAGGAAGTCAAATTCCGTTTGGCCTCCTTAGGCTTTTCTGAAATTGGGCTTCAGTTTTATGCCACCAGCCATATAGTAAGACTTTTAAGACAGCAGATAGGTGATATCAATAGGCAGCCACCTGTGCCAAGGCCTCCCTCTTTTATCAATACTTGATACCGTCTCGGGGTGGAGGGGGAGGGCCTCTTACATTCATTTTCTAACTGTCCCAATTTTGAGACATGCCTTTACCAGGCAGAGATTCCAATCAATGTATACAGCGGTGTCTCTCGGAAGGTATGAGGGGAACCCGTATGCCGAGCGGCTGTGCCCTTGTGGTGAGGGCATTGAAGACCTGGGATATTACTTAATATCTTGTCCCTTCACCGTAGCCAGGTGAAGGTTGTCATTGGATGGGACCCTGCCCAACCCAAAATTCAACAGTTAATCTATCTCCTGGGTGATAAGGATCCTACCAGAACAAAATTGGTGGCCATTTTTGCACGAAAAATCGAAAGCATTCGGAGAAAGCATCCTCTAACCTGGTCCCACATCCCTGAGGGTGTTAATGAGGTTAGTTGAGGCCAACTACTTGATTCCATTTAAAAGAAAGAGAGCTCGGTATTATTATTTGGTTCTTAATCACCTTGTTCATGTATTCCAATGTTGGATGTTTGATGTTTTAATTTTCCGAGCATGGTTTGCTCTGATTTTGTTGGATCTTGTTTTTTATGTCAGATTGTGCTGTTGTAAAGGCTATGTGGCCAACAACAAATAAACTTATTATTATTATTAATAAAAATAAATAAATAGTGGCTACACTGCACCAACGTCCATCTGACTGTGACTGATGCTGCACAGAGTACCCAGCTGGAACAAAGTCAGTCAAAATAGGCCCCGACTCAGTGTCCAGCCAGGTCTCCGTGATCATACGAGATTGACTGCAGAGTCTAGTATTAACTCCTGGATAGTTGTTGATTTATTAACTACCGACCTCGCATTCAACAGCAGTAGCTTCAGGCTAGGGGCCCTCTGATTCAGCACCACTTCATCTTCTGCCCAGGGGGTCATAGGGGAATTGGAACCAGGTACCTCTCCCACCTCATAGATCGAATCCCTGCATGGGGACCATAATTCCCCCACCCTGTCATGACTCCTATGGCCATGGGCCCCTCCCTGGATGGCCCCCTGGATCCTCCCCATCCAGGCTGTCCTGCCCAGCTGGCGAGGGAGATCCCCACCCCTACGCCCCCACAACATCACCTGTTCTCACCAGGTGGCATAGTCCATCCCCTTTTCAAGCATTAACTCCCCCAGTCTCACAAGGGAAAAAAGCTGTCCCCACCCTAACCCAGTCCCCATTCCTGAGATCACCCCCCCCTCTCTCACAGGGGAGTGATGATCTCCTCTAACCCCATTTATACCCCATTCCCTCACTCCTCCCTCTCACAGAGGAATGAAATTCCATACTGTCGCATGGGTAACAAACCTCTCTCTCAGAGGGAGTTAAACCCCCCTCCCAACCCCAAATTGACCACTGCACCCTCCTCCTTGCAATATCTCAAAACCAAGTCAACCCCCCCCCCCAATAACTTAAAATAAGGCACCCCCTGTCCTCAGTGCCGCTCTGAAGGGCGACTCCAAAGGCACGAGCCTACGGCCACACCTGCAGCAGTGCAGGCCAGGCTTGCTTCAAGTCCCTTCCCTGCCAGAGGTCCTCGAGACGTGTCCACATGTGTCCAATGAGACGTGTCCACACATGCCCCCCCCCCCCACTGTCCACACCATGTGTCCAACTGCTTGTTTGATGTTGGTGCCTAGGGAGGTGCGCTTCTGTGACCCATTGACCAGCTATGGCTTCCCATGGCCATGCATGGAGCACTCCTGAAAAATCTGAAGTGGCAGCCACTTGTTTGAAGCCCTCCCCATGTAGCTTGTATGCATGGGTGCCCTGCTGCCATCCCATGCACTGACCATGCCTGCCCCTCCCCCACTGCTCTTGTTTAAAAACACCCAAAGAAACCAAATAAAGTCACTAGAAACAAAATCCAGATTTGTTTAAAAGTGGAATTACATGCAGGTTCCATTTCTATTTCAATGGGCCCTTTTTAGATAGCACTAGGGTTCACTTTGGGCCAATGATTATTTTCCTGCCTACTTATTTACCCAGATTGCACTATTAAGCCAGAAATTGAAACTCTGTTTTGTACTTACAATCTGGCGATTATTCGTTATTTTTCTGTTTTTATCACTACATATTTTCCTAAAATACCTGCCAGTCTGAGAACTAATTAGTTGTTGCTGTTATTATAAATTTATTTTAAAATAATTATTAGTAATTAAATTATTTAGTAATTATTTATATTATTTATACTCAATAATAATGCCAACTATGGTTTTGCATTTACAATTCTGGATGTGCCATTTTTTGGTTACTATCGCTTGTTCACACACACACCAGAATTTATAAGCCACATCCTCACCTGGTAAACATCAGCAAAGCTATGGAATCTTTCTCTTGGTTGTTGCTTCTAGGTAGTAAGGCAATATAAACATTAAATAACAATAATAGCAAGTTGCTAATTTTATTGTTTAGATCTGCTTTATACCCCCCCCCCTTATAATGAGTTCCCTTAACAAAGACTTTATATGTCACAAGTATATATTACCACATGGTTATCGATTCAAAATTAGAATACCATTCCAAACAGATTGAAAATACAGGTCCAGAAAATAGCTTTGCGGAATTTCTTTATTACGGAGGTTTGACTTTGTTTCCTATTGCCAAAAAAGAACATGCAGACAATGGCTGTTTTTGAATGGACCATGGTGCCTCCGTGGTCTGTGGGGGATGGGTGGAGGCAGCAGCAGGTGGGCGGTGTGTGGGCGGCCCATCCCAAAGATGCCCACTCAACTCCACCCATTTCCACACACGAACCATCCACCATTGGAGCCCGTTCTCTGTGCGTGTGCAATGGGCAGAGGTGGGTGGAGCTCGGGAGCACACACGCACGCATCCCCCCCCACCTGCTGTGGCAATCCCACGAATGACCCCTCCCACCCGCACACGTGGGCGAAGGGGGGGGGGTAATCTGTGCAAAAAGGGCCATAGAGACAGGAAATTACATGCCTATAGTACAGTAAGAATCTTTTAGATCCTTTTTCACAATTTATTGCTACGTTTGAATCCTTACCCTTTCCTAAAAGAGATGAGAATCACCTAAAAGTAAAGAAAACTGCAGAAGTGCTACAAGAAGAGTGTGTCCTGATATGAAATAATCATTTCATAACATGAAACCCTTTTTTGATCTGCAAAGAATGGTGATTGATGTTTTTGTAGACTTCGTGATCATCCTCTTCCCAGGCAACAATTATTTCACTAAGGTCAGAACACCCTTCATTGTATTTTTTTTCTTGTTGAATAAACTATTTCTATAGAGAAGCAGCTGCTGCCTTCCCATTCCCCAGCTGTTTCTACTGGACTTATTCTTTCTGGTCTGTGTTTCCCACCCCTATTTGGCCAAATCATTTAGAATGCTCGGTTGAAGGGTTAAACTGGGCAAAATGCCAGGAAGTGAAATCACCTATTTACAACTAGATTTCCAGCTATTCTAGCTTGTTTCCTCAGGAAACTCTACCTCTTCACAAATGACCAGGAACTCCAGAAGAGTTTGTTTTACTCATATTTTATTTAAGGAACTAATAGATGTGAATTTTACTTAAGCATTCTTTTATTTAGTTAGCTCAAAAACCAATGAAGGATTGAAACCCTTTAAGAAATGTAACTGTGGATATCTGTCTCTCTCTCAGAATAGGCTGCCCACTTTCTCTACCATATAAGGACATTTAAGAGTCATGTGCACAAGTTCCCCAAGCTCTGAGAATTCCCAAAGGCATCTGGGCAGAAAAATGAATGGATGTTGAGCAGGAACTTCAAATTTGTTCTAGGAAAAATGCTAAATTCTACTTTTACAGTGGTACATTCCATTGAGCAGAGTTAGAAATGTAGATGGGAATGCATTAAGTACAGAAGTGCAACTACCACTGATGTCAACATTGATCTGCTCAAAGATCAAAAGTATTCTATATATCAACTAATGCTCTGATCCTTAAGGTGCTTTTCTAGACAAAGCCTGTTCACTTCAGTAGGCCTCAAAAACATCAATGTATTGTAGCCAAGCACATGTAAACCTTACATAAATACAATAATGTCCTTCAATTTTATAGTAATAATGGGTGCAAGCAGTAAAAATGATTTAAACAATAACACTTTTAACTCTTAAGCAAATATGTGCCAGAAAGTGTTCCAGTTCTGACATTTTCTGTTGCTCCATCAAAAATGAAATGCTATTGTTACATCATTAACTTCTCAAAAGAGCAGTTACTTATAGCGCAAGCATCAAAAGTCAGATACTTTCATTTGTGTATATCAAGTTTTTTTTAATTTTTACTCACTAATTTCAGTATTTGTGTCACTCTTATTTGTGCCTGGTTTTTTACACACACACACACACACACACACACACACACACACACACATCCAAAAGCAATTTAAAATATGGCTTTATTGATTTTATAAAAAAAACATTGTGTAAATTCAAGTGCATGTAACCTAAGACAAAAGTGATAGGGCTATTTTAATATTTATCTGTTACGCAGACGTGTGCCAAAAAGTGTACTAGTCCTAACAGTTACTGTTGCTAATATCTACGGAAATACTATTGTTATATTGAACCTGAGCCAGGTATAAACCCTGCTGCTGTGTAAAGTTGTGATAATACTGGGCTAAGATGGACCATTGTCCTGACTCATTTAGGCAGCTCCTGATAAATGAATCACATTTACATCCAATTTTAGAAGTTCCAGTGGAGTGGGATCTGCATTTGAGGGGGGGAGGGGTTTACCCTTAGTAGAATATGGCCCTTTTTACACAGACACCCCACCCTTTCCCACAAGTGCAGGTGGAGGGGGGCGTCCGTGTAACCACCGTGGTGGGTGGAAGGGGGTGTATGCATGCTCCTGCACTCCGACCACCTCCACCTGCCTCCACCCATCGCCCACGCACGGAGGCATTGGGGACAATGGTAGTGCTTCCATGCGTGGGGGTGGGTGGAAGTGTAATGGGTCACCCACGCACCATCCACCCACCACGGCACCCCCCATCCCTCCCCCACACTTGCACCCTCTATATTGGGGTTGAGGCAGCATAGGCCCTTTTCAAATGGGCACAAGTGAGTGGGGGAATGGGTGGGCGAACAGTGTGTGGGTGGCTTGTTATATGGACACCCACCCAACTCCACCCATTTCCACACATGGAGGCACCTCCATTTTCTGCAGTGCCCCCCCCACCTGCTGTGGTGGTCACATGGATGCCCCATCCACCCCCCACTCCCCGATACGCACACATAGGCGAGGTGGTGTCTGTGTAAAAAGGGCCATAGTGTTGCATTTGATATTTGTGGAGCATTGTGGACATTGACAACACAGCAAGGAATAGAATGATATTCTTGGAAGTCTGTTAGGGACATGTCACATGTCCCTAACAGTGACTGTGAGGCATTAAGGCATTTGTGAAGGTATGGTTTATGTTACTGATGAGGGCAACAGTACGATGCTTCATTGCAATCAATGTAAAACAGAACAGAAACAAAGTATCTAAAAAAGAGGGGTTCATATCTGTTTTCAACAGAGCTCTGTTTTATTATAAATATCTGTAATTCAGATACAGAGCAGCCATCTCTATTTTGATGATCTAACAACAACAACAACAATTTCATTTATAGAGCGCTCCCCTGCCTTACATGGCACTCAGAGCAGTTCACAAAAAGTTTAAAACCATATAAACAATTTAAAACAATATAAAACAATTTAAAATTATTTAAACGATCATTAAAAATTCAAAAATGGGTCAAGCAAAAAGGGAGGACAAAGCACATCAGTGGATCCTAAAAGCACCTAGAAAATAAATACATTTTCAGGTGCTTTTTAAAGGTAAAGAGGGAGGAACTGAGACGAACTTCCGGGGGGAGCGAGTTCCACACCGAGGGACCCGCCATAACAAAGGCCCAATCACCTGCATGAGGGCAGAACCCTCTAACAGCGGGTGGTTCCTGAATTCAGAGACCCGTCAGTGTGAGGTTAAGGATATAAGGAGCTGCCTAACTGAGTCAGACCAATGGTCCAGCGTAGCCCAGTATTGTCATAACCTGACATGGCAGCAGGGGTTTTCAAATTTTGGCTCCAAATCCAGCTCTTCCAGGGTCTCTGGAAGAGGCCAGCACAGCTGTGCTACCTGAGATCCCTCCAAGATCCCCAGCAGAGGCCAGCTACCGGAGATTCTGAATTGGAGATGCCGGGGTTTGAACCTAGGACCTTTATACATGCAAATCATGAGTGCTACCACCTGAGCCACATCCCACCCCATTTCTTCAGTTCCTGTTCCACATTTCTTGCCTCTGGTCTCTTTTGGTTATCACCTCCTCTGGGTGTACTCCCTTACATTACTTGTCACTATTGGTCTCCCATCTCTGCTGGAGCCAACAGAGCAGCTTCTGTGGGGCTGAGGCCTCACTTTGTCTAGGTTCCTCCCAGGCTCACAAGATTCAGTGTTCACATCTACATCATATCATTCATTGTCCTGTTTCATTTTCCTGTGGAAATCAACCAAATCAAGCGTCTGCTGCTGTAATATGCCCTCCATGATGATAAGGATGTGCCATGCCATCTACACTGGGGCCTCCACTCTCTCCATCACACCCTGTTTGCTTATGTACCTCAACAAATGCCTCACTATTATTATTATTAATTATTATTATTAATTATTATTTTATTCTTATTATTTATATAGCACAGCAATGTACGTGGTACTGTACAATCCATAGACAAAGACAGGTCCCTACCCCTAAGGGGCTTGCAATCTGAGAGACAAGGGAGGGGATCTGAGGGAGAGGTAAACATCAGGAAAGACCAGGGTACATTCATGAAATTGAGAAGTTGCAGGCTCATGTGCTTCGCTTAGTTACAGGGAATTATTTATTTATTTTAAAACCGTTTACCCCGCACCTCCTGCCACAGGCAGCCCGGAGCAGCTAACAAAACCAATAAAATACAATAAACCATATAAAAACATCATAAATCAACAACAATAAAAATGAGGAGGAAAAGAAATCCTCAATACCCCGCCCCCCCTTACCCTCACCCTTCTCCCTCACCAAACGCCTGACAGAACAGCCAGGTCTTACAATTCTTACAAAAAACTGGGAGGTCTGGGGCCAGATGGGTCTCCACCGGGAGGGAATTCCAGAGGTGTGGCGCGGCCACCGAGAACGCCCTGTCCTGCATGACTCCCCGGGAAACCCGAGGGACCTCCAACAGGGCACCCCCAGATGACTGCAGAACCAGAATCCAGGGAGTGAGATGGTCTCACAGATAGACAGGGCCCAGATTGTATAAGGCTTTATAGGTCAAAACCAACACTTTGGATCAGGCCCGGAAAACTATTGGCAGCCAGTGCAAAGATCGGAGCACCGGTGTAATGTGCTCCCGGTGACAGCTCCACCAGGCGCCGGGCCGCCGCATTCTGCACCAGCTGCAGCTTCCAATTCGTCACCATTGGTAGCCCCACATAGAGTGTGTTACAGTAGTCTAACCGAGAGGTGATAAAAGCATGGATGATCATGGCCAGATCCGGGACCGAAGCCAGCAGCCGAAGCCGCCGTACCAGATGTAATTGGCAGAAGGTGCTCCTCACCACAGCCTCCACCTGGAGAACCAGGCAGAGCTGTGTATTGAGGAGTACCCTCAGGTTCTGCACCTGGGAAGTCAGTGGAGGACAAACCCCCTCAACCGAGGGGGCCGTCATCTCCATCGACTTACCCACTAACATCACCTCTGTCTTGTCAGGATTCAATCGCAGTTGATTAGCCATTATCCAATCCCTCACAGCCGCCAAACACCGGGTAAGCACCGAGACATCCAGGCCTGGGTCAGTTGAAAATGAGAGGTACAGTTGGGTGTCATCCGCATACTGATGACACCTTACCACATACCCCCTGATCACCTCGCCGAGCGGCTGCATGTACACGTTGAACAGGAGAGGGGACAAGACAGAACCCTGCGGGACCCCACACTAGAGGTCTCAGTGAAATGAAAAATAATCACCGAGCACCACCCACTGAGTTCTCCTGGTCAGGAATGAGCGGAACCATTCAAGAATGATCCCGTCCACCCCCGCACTATCCCGCAGGCGCGTCACCAACATCTCGTGGTCAACTGTATCAAATGCAGCTGACAGATCTAATAGGACCAAAAGGGTCGATCGACCCTTATCCTTTTCATGGCGCAGATCATCAACCAAAGCCACCAATGCTGTCTCAGTGACATGCCCTGGACGAAAGCCAGACTGCAAGGGATCCAGATAACCGACAAGGTCGAGATGCTCTTGGAGCTGCTGAGCCACTTCCTGTTCAATAATCTTCCCTAAAAAGGGAAGGTTAGAGACAGGCCGGTAGCTGTCAGGAGTTCTGAGTGAGGGGGGAAGGATGCAGTATCACTCATGACAAGCTAGGGAAGGCCTGATGGAAGAGGTGGGTCTTCAGGAGGAATTTTAAAGTTGGTAGGGAGGAAGTGGAACAAATGTATCCAGGGATTCACTCCTCCTCACTCCCATAGCTGGCTGTGTTCCATTTATCATTGACAAACATGTTCATCCAGTGCACAGAGTTGTCACTGCACCAGTGCAGATGGGTGGAGCACTACATTGCCCTTGCTGGGGTAAACAGACTAAGTGTGTTTGAATGTCACTTAACTGTCACAGATGGCGGTGTTCCATTCTTCATCACTACATAAGGTCATCCAATGCCCAGAGTTGTCAAGGCCCTAGGGCAGGGGGTGGGGCAATATGTTGCTCTTGCTGACCACAGGCTCAGTAAGAATTACCTTGCTTCATTATATGCCATAAGCAAGTCCCATGCTATGTGGAAATTCTGTCTCCATTGAGCAAAGCTCAGACAGGCAAAGTCACGAGAAGAACCCAGGACCACAAGTGCAATCAAACTGTCAGTGATCAACAGGGCCGGACTTAGGAATTTTGCGCCCCTAGGCCCTTCTCAGGCTGCTGTCCCCAAGCCAAGCCCCACCCCCATGCTACGTGTTTATGGGTTGGGAAGCTCCGTGTGAATGATACGGCGCCGGCGGTGACTTGGGGTGCGTGCATGCGCCTGCCTAATACGCATTCCCACTCACCCTCCACTTGTCCCCATGCATGGAGCAACCGGGGAAAATGAAGGTTGTTCCATGGGTGCGGATGCGGGGGGTGAGTGGGGATGTGTGTGCGGTCATGTGCATGTCCTGCCTAGGCACCAGCACACCCATGGACCCCCCACCCAGAGGAGCCATGTAAAAGGGGCATGTGAGGAGCCACTCGAAGAAAAACGGAAGGTTGCTGCCTTGTAAACAAGATTCTTCGAGATGGTTCCTAACATTCTCACAACACCCACCCTTCCAGCCATGCATGGAATTTTTTTCTTATATTCTTAGAAAGGGTTGGAAGGAACTGTCATTCTGAGGGGGGAGAGTGCTTTTTATACTAGAGGAGCTTGAGACCATCGCGTGATCTATTATTGGAATAGGATGAGCATACACAACCCAGTTATGAGAATGTTGGGAGCTATCTCGAAGAACCTTCTTTACAAGGCAACAACCTTCTGATCACTCATGTGGGGACAAATTGTTTGTAAACAAACAGCTTTATCTCCCAGCCCCATCAGTGTTGCGCTGTCCCCGCCTGCTGCTACTGCTACAGCACTACTAGCAGGCAGACGGCAGAGGCAGGTGAGGGATGGGGACCCAGGCAGCAGACTTTGGCTGCGGGTAGCAACCTCGGCTGTGCAGGGAGAAAAACAAAAACGGAGTGGGGCAGAGTCGGTGCCAGGATTACTGCCCCCCAGAAAATGCCACCCAAGGCTCGGGCCTAGGGGGCCTGCTCCTAAATCCGGGCCTGGTGATCAATGAGTCCTGCCATTTATGAAAACTTCTACAGCTAGCTTCGTTCTTCAGAAAAGGAAACCCAGATATAGTTTAACAGAGTCCCTCTCACACACTGACCAAACTGTTATTTCACATTACTGGAAATCTCAAAAAAACATCTATTGTGCATGGTAAAATGAGATGCAGAACAGATAGAGAGCTCCAGATCTCATTACCCTCAATACAGATACAGATATCAGCTGCATTTCACATCCCTATCAAAAAAGCATTTGCTTACTACGTAAATATTAAAAAGTCAGATGACCGGTTTTTACTCTGTATATATCAATCACTTTTTTATTTTTATTTTTTTCCCTTATGTATCATGTCATCTGACATTGTAACTTTGATATGCGCTTACCATGATTCTTGTGTAACTCTTACTTTTTTTGCCTCTGTTTTTCTTTTTCATAATCCTGTTCTAATCACATACGTATGCAAACACAATAGAAAAATGCAGCTTAATTATTTCATACAAAAATATTGTGTAAAATTCCTGTAGGGCATAACAGAAAAATAATATGGCTATTTTAATAGATCACATGCTTTACAAATGTATCAAAAACATAAAATGAATGCAAAATTGCTTGTTCATACAACATCTTAGTCTAGAAAAAAAAAAAAGCCATCTGCTTATCAGCATAGAGGCTCCATACACCATGGGTATTTTCAGACGTTACGAGATCACGGTGAACCACGGTGAATACCCACCTGTGGTCACCGTGTCTCGAACGTCTGTTTGGCGGCCGCCAGATGTTCGCCACGGTGAATACCCACATGGGGTCAGTTTGAACCACGCTTCCCGGGCTAGCCGGGGGATGTCCTGGGAAGCGTGGTCAAACGGACCCCGGGCAGGGACCAACGAAAAGTAACGTCTGGCCGCACGCCACAGCCCGGGATCCCCGGTGGGATCCCGGGCCATGGCGCTTCCGGCCCGACGCGGCGGCCGCAATGGCCCCGCCGCCCGCCCGTCTCCTCGGAGGGCGGGCGGCGGGGTGCGTGGAGGGGCGGGGCCGTGTGGCTGCATGTTGCGCCGCGCGGCCACACCCCCTCCCAGATTCCCCGCCGGGATCCCCCCGGCACGTCTGATATGGCGTTATGGGGCGACCCCGGGGGGGAATGAATCCGGTGATTTCGGTACGGGGCCAAAGGGCCCCGTAACGTCTGAAATCACCCCATGTGTTGCCTAAAAATGTTATGTAGCAATGACAGGAATTTGTTGAGTGATTTAGTATATTAGTCCTAAAGAAAAAACATGATTATTACTATAAATAATACACACATGAAAGTAAAACCTAAACACATTCTTATTAAAGCCAATTTATTTGTTTCCCTAGAAAATACACGCTCTTCAAAAGCTCACCGTTATCTGTTTCTTTCTCTCATCAAAAAAGTATCAAGTTTAGAGCCTCCATGGTACTAAGAATCCACGAGACAAATACACAGGCAAACCTCTCAGCCAGGTGTGGGAACTGGGTGAGGTCCATGAATGCCGGGGTGGGGTCCTATATGCACCCCCTCTGCCTCCCGGCCACTTAGCATGTGAAAATGGAGACACTTTCTGACTCTCAGGTTGTGGGGTGGGGAGAAGGGACTAATCCCCACCTTTTGGTTCTCAGCAGAGAACCCATGTAGTTGATGCTGTTGCCTAGAATGCGGGTGCCCGCCTGTAGCTGCCCAAAGTGAGTTTACTCATATGGGAGTTTACTCATATCAGAGGCGAGATCTTAGGCCGTTCTGAGGACATGGGCCACCAATTGGAAACTGGCAGCCTGGGCCTTTCTCCCCATATCCGGGACTACCTGCGGTGGATCCCCGAGAAGGGGCAGGTAGCAGATTACTTAGAGGTCCCCCTCTCTGGAAGGGCAAAGCAGTTGCTTTGCTCCATAAGAGTAAATGCTCTTCCTTCCTGTGTGTTGGAAGGTAGGATTTGTGGCATACCCTGTGTTCATTGGTTATGTCCATTCGATAATTTGGAGGTGGAAACGGTAGATCTTATTTTTTTTCGATGTCATCTGTACGAGGTTCTGAGACGGGAATATTTGGGATCTATCAGTGACAGATATCCAGGTAGATCAGATTATATCCTCCTCGCTCTGCTCCTCGGTAGTTCGAAAATTGATGTCATAAAGAAATCTGCTATGTTCCTAATGAAGACTGTCCAACTTAGGAAACTTTTTGTAGGATATCTCCCCTTGCCCTCTGATTTATAGAAATTGCAGTTTATTTGCTACGTCAAGAGTTGGTCCCGTAGATCCCTAGATACATTCCTAAACCTTGTCTTATTTGTTGATATATCTTTCCTGTTGTGTTTCCCCAAGCTGATAAAGGCCTTAGGGTACCAAAGAATTTAATAATTATAAATGGTTATTTTAATGAAGATTGCAGTTCCATAAAACAAAAATTCAGACTTTAAGGGCCTCACAAGGCTTTCGAGGACAAGTATAAATCCATGGCAAACTGCTCGGTGGTAGTTTTTATTAGTTTCGTATTAGTTTAGTTTAGTAGTTATTTTAAATTGGTATGCACTTTTGAATAAATTATATTTTGTATTGGATATTTTATGTTTGCACTGTAACTGTAATTTGTTATGCTATGGCTGCGGCTACACAAATAAATTTTATCTATCTATCTATCTTATGGGAAATGGATTAAAAGGAATTTGAATCTGTTACCTGAACAAGATCTAATAAATTTATTCTCTCTGCTTACATTAGGTCAGGCTGATGCAGTCGTTATAGTCACTCTCTGGATGGTGGAAGCAAGATTATTATTTTTTGCTTTTACTTTAAAGGCTTCAGCTTGATTTAATCTGATGTTTCCATGCCATGGAGGCAAGCATTTGTCGTCTGCACAACAAATCAAGGATGTCAGGGTCAATCCTAGCTTCTGACACATTTCCTTTGGTAAGGCAGGGGAGGGCTGTGGGCTCAGTGATACATTGTAAGCTCTGAGGAAAAGGAGTTGTCTGGGACTGAGCTCATTTACACTGGTTGGGTCTGCAGGGTCTGCTCTATGGTTTTCAGCGTGAAGCTAGAAAAAGGAAGATGAGAGGAATGATTTCCTTGTGTCTCCAGCTGTATGCAATCTATGTGCAGAGTGGTGCAGCCAAGAAGCCCACCAAGGGCCACACGTGGTGTGATAGCTCTGGTGCCTGCTACAGCGTCCACCTGGCCAGCTTGAATTTCAGTCAAGCCCAAGGGGTCTGCGCTACGGATGGGGGAGACCTGAGTACAACTAGAGGTGAGGCAGAAGTGCAGGCCATCCTCGCCTTCTTGAGTGGAGTTGTCACTGGACCTGGACGCTCAGTCTTTTGGATTGGTCTGATTCGATTTCAGCAATGCACCCAAATGGATCAGCCGCTGCGGGGCTTCTCCTGGGTCTCTGCCCCACAGCAGGAGGAGGTTCAGGAGCTAGACAAGTGGGTGAAAGAGCCAAGCCAGTCATGCACCACAAGGCGTTGTGTTGGACTGCAAGTCACTGCGGGGGACCTGGACCTAGAACCTTGGGGCTGGAAGGAGCTCACCTGCTCCAAACCCACCTCCGGCTATATCTGTAAGTACCGTTACAATGGCACTTGTCCTGTGCCACACATCCCTGGCACCCGCAGCCTCCTCTACACCCTCCCTTACCAGCTGCAAAGTGCTGCTCTGAACTTCAGCCCCCCAGGCACTGTACTCAACCTGACCTGCTCTGGCAGTCCGACACGGAAGGCACAGCTTACCTGCCAGCAGGGGCAGGGTGGCTACATCTGGGAAGGCATAGAGAACAGACCCTGCTCCTGCCCCTCTGGGTACCAGAGCTCCAGCACAGGAGCCTGCCTGGAGCCTGAGGACTGTCTCAGAACCCAGGGCGTGCACTCCTGTGTGTGTGCTCCAGGCTTCTACTTGGGGGGAGATCACAAATCCTGTGTGCGAGTGGAAGAAGCAGCAGGTACAGGGGTCCCTGGCCCGGTCCACAGGGCAGCCTTCCCAGAACACCAGCAACCTTCCCAGAACACCAGCAACAGCAGCCGCCTCCTGTACCCCCCAGGACAAGACTACTCATTCACACCTTCTCCCTCCTCCATTTCCCATACAAGCACATTTGTGGAGGGAAAGATTTCACCCGCCACCTCCTCCAACTATGTCTTCATCCTGGTCACCATGGCTGTGGTGATGCTGGCGATCCTGGTCATGACTGTGCTGGGGGTCTTCAAGCTCTGCTTCACCAAGAGACCTTCCTCCTCCAGTCGGGACAGCAAGGAGCAGGCTCCAGCTGCAATGGCAGAGAGTGACCCAGAAGCCAACCTCACCCAGACTAACTCTGAGCATTCTCTGGAGACAACTGCCAGAAGCAAGGAGCCCTGGACAGACAAGCTGGAGTCTGTAGAGCTAGTACAAGGGGGTGTCAAGGCAGCTGGAGAGGGTGAAGCACCTCATGGGAATTAAAAGCCTGCAGTGGGAAGGACAGTGGACAGACAGAGCTTAATTTAAAATGAAACCAGCAGTGACTTTTCTTTCTGTGACTCACAAACAGAACTGGCAGCTCTCTCTCATTTGGAGGGAGACATCCTGTTAAAGGCAGCTTTCAAAATACCTCACCTTGAGATACAAGATTTGATTGGCTCCCTGCCTCACTTGCTGCCCACCCCCTGTCCCCCTTCAGCTCCCTGCACCTCCAAACAGCTTCCAACCCTCCTACATGACTTCTAGCATTCTGGTCAGGATCTGAGCACTTGCTATACCCCAGCCCTGCTTCCTGCCCCTCCTGTGGCTTGCTGCCACTCCCTGCCCAGACTCCTGCACCCCCTAACATCTCTCAACGTTCTTGCACAGCTCCTAGCACTGAGGCCAGGATCCAAGCACTTGCCACTCCTCCCAGCTCCGCTCTCCCCACCCCTTCCCCAGCTAGCTGTCCCCTGCAGCCCCCTGCACTTTTGCTCAGCTGCGTGCCCCCTCAAATGGCTTCCAATCTTCCTGCACAGCTGTTAACACTTCATCTGTAATCTGTGCACTTGCCACCCCCTGCTCAGCTCCCTGCCCTCTTGGCAGTTTGCTACTCCCTCAGCTGGCTGCCCCTTACCCCCACTTGACTATTTGCCCCACACTCATGCCCCTGCACTCTTACAAAGACCACTGCCCCCTCCCTCCTGCACTGCTGCCTGCTCCCCACACCTGGCTCCCTAAACTATCACTGGGCTGCCTCCCCCCTCATCTATCAGTGGTAATAATCCCTGCAGAGACTACTGGGGAAAACAGGGACACTTGCAATATGAAGTCACTCACAAGGGAAAGCATGGGCAAAAAGGGGATTTTTGTAAATGGAGCAAGGGTATAAATAATGATGGGGCACCTTAGGGTAACATCTGCAAGCGACCATTGAGGAACATAGAAAATAGAGGGCCAAATAGAAAGTCACCACATCTCCATGGTGGCTTGCTGACTAAGGTTGGGTTCCACTGTGGCTCATTGATCAAATGTTTAATGTGTGGTGTGTTTTCTCCCTCTCTGTGGGTATCCTGATGGGTTCCCTAGATTTGTTCCAGATAGCGAATCCCTGCAAACCTGTATGCCCTTTGTGGCTAGCTGGAGGGTGTGGCTATAGTAAGAACAGGTGATGCAGCTGCACTGGGCTAGTGCCCATGAGCCTGTGAGGAGGGGCATGCTCTCAGGTGCATCTCCTACCACTGGAATGGGGGTGGGGGGAGTTGTGTTCCATCTTCTGCATCAGGGGCCATTCCAACCTAGTAGTTACACCTCTGGGCTAGCTCCTGGGTTTGCTTAATGCTTGAACAAACGTAATGCTTGCCACAGGATTCAGTGGCTGGAGCGTTATGTGATGAGATACCCAAAGTGTTTCAGTGAAGTGTGTGAAAAAATCTCTTCTTTTTTAATCTCAGCCCTCCAGTTTGTCAAACTGTTTGGCAGTCCTGCACTCAACAATGGAAGCGACTGTAGGATTTGTACAACACAGGGCTTGACCAACGTAGAATGCATTTATAAATGCCTTGTATGTTTTTTCCAAAATTGCCAAGTGTGCATGTCTAAAGTTGGACGCCTGAATGTGTGGAATAAATAGTGTGTTTTTTCAGGGGTTCCGGGCAGCTGAAGCTTTTGTTCACTTTCCTGGGAGTTTGGGTCACAATGAAAATCAAATGGAGCCAAAGTAGTTCAGATGATATCTCAAAAGCAGGCCACTTATTTGTCTAGGCTTAAAATATAAATTTAGAAGCCTGATTATAAGAACACCAGTTCATTTAGATTGGTAAGAGATCAGCAGTCAGCACCTTTGGAGAGCTGGCATTTTGGTGCCTAAATTTAGTTTGAAAAAAATTGGCTAGTTCTTACAAAATGAAATATTTTTTTCTTGTGGCCAATTTGAGTGGTACAGTGAGGCTTTAACTGGGTGCCTGAATATTTGGTGATGTGAACCTTCAGAATTCTGGAGAAAACTGTGACCCAAACACTTTTTAACCATGTGGATTTTAAAAATTTTTCTTTGCTGTGTTTAGAAATCATTAAGCTTCTGAAGGGAATGTTAGGTCACTTTTAAGCAATTTTATATTCCAGTTCATAGGAGAAAAATAAAAGATGTTTTGGAATCTAAATGGTATCTAGCTTGTTTCTTCATTCAGTACACTTTTTAAAATTGAGGATATGCAGCAAAATATTCAATAAAAATTAGTGCAGAGCTCCCATTTTCTCTTTTATTAAAGTTTTGAACTCTGGGACATTTTGTTGTATAATGGCATTTTCAGACTAGACGCTCCCCACCCACTATACATGTTACAGGGCACCCATACAGCAACACTGCAGTCCTGTAACATGTATAGTGGGTGGGTAGTGGGTGGAGATTGCCTTGTCTGAAAATGCCCAGTCTTTGCTGTCTGAGTTCAAATAAACATATCCTTTATCACCACAGTTACACTGTAAATGTTGGCAAATGTTGCAGGCTATAAATGGAGTTAGAATAATGGCTATGTACCTAAGTCTAGCCCAAATCCTGTTCTTCAGAGGCATATGACTAGCTGGCTTGATTTCAGCAGGAGTATTTCTGGGAATGAGAGAGGATTTGCCCTTTTTGTGTCCTTCCTCATTGATACAGTTCCTTCATTTGTGATTTCCTTCTAGGGATTCCTATACAGCCATTATCACTCTGGCCACTTAGCTTGCTTTCTTTGGACCTCAAAATGCTGATATTCACTTCTAATTATGGTGATGTTGATTCTCCATTAAAGTGTTAATGCTAACTATTGATTTGAAGTCTTCTGAGTGCAGTAAGACGCAGGTAAACTGGATCTCCTCCAAGCCTGTTAAGCTGTTTGTTAGAAAACTTTTGTTCAGTGAAAAGAAGTTTTAGCTCTGAAATTATGTTTTTCAAATAATTTCCTATGTTTTTCTGCAGCCAGATTTGGGCTTTCATCCTTGCAGGTCACTCTTTCACTTTTTTACCTTCATCACCCCACCCATCCCATCTCAACACCCCATTTCCCCACCCCATTTTGGGAGCCTGATTTTTAAAAGAAAGCCAAATTCTAGAATCGTAGAATGTCAGGGTTGGAAGGGTCCTTGAGGGTCATCTAGTCCAATCTCCTACTTGGATGCAGGATGATGACAACAACAACAACATCCTTGACAGCTAGCTGCTGCCTTTTTACAACAAACAAACAAAACCTTCCAGTGACAGAGTAGAGGTGTGCACTTCGGTTTCGTTATGTGATAATGAAATTCTTCGCTTTTATTATCGTTATTGCAATAATGATAACAAAGATAAATAACAAAATCAATAACAACTTTCATTTTTCATTATTCATTTCGTTATTGCCTGGCAGTTGTTTTGGAGGGGAAATGTCAGAGGGAAGGAGGGAACAGACATCTTGGAGCCATTTGGGAGGGAAAAAGTGCTAAACTCTTGAACTGGGCTTGTGATGGGAGGTGAAGGACCTGATGGATGTAATCGCTGGCCAATGAGCAGCGCAAGCAGGCCCCAGGCAGTTGAATGGCACCCTGTGATTGCTCAATGCTTCCTGCCACCCAGAACCAATGGGAGCTCTAGGGAGAGCACTGCAACCCTTTATATTGCAGGTCCAGGCTGTTTGACTCTTGTTCTGTGTTAGCTCTTGCTGTGTCCGGTTGCGTTTACAGAACTCTGGTGCTTGCACTAAAAATCTTCCCCATACCCCATACCTTATACCCTTAATTTTACCTTTTCCCTTCCCCTGTCTGTCTCCCCCTAGATGGATGGATAGATTATGATGATGGATGTTTAGGTATAGATAGAAATAGGGTGAAAACAGACATGACGCTAACCACCCTTAGTGGTTATTTATAGGGGTGGGCGTGCCGGTAAATCCGGTATCCGATAATGCCGGTACTGGGCGTACCGGCATTACCCGAAATCCGGTCCCGTTACCGGATTCCCGGTACCGGATTTTTTTACATTGCAGCCATTTAAATGAATGGCTGCAATGTAAAAAGTCCCACCAAAAAAGTAAAAAAAACAAACTCTCCCCGAGTCCAGGCGGCTGGAAGGGGGGACACCCCCCCATCCACCCTGTCCAGCCTGGATTTTTTTTTAAAAAAGAGCCCCCCCCCAGCACCAGCGGCCACGGCGTCCCCGCAGCTGCCGGTAAGTATAGACCCGATCCCTGGGGGGGGGGTTTAACACCCCCCCAACCCCCCAGGGATCACCCCTACTACAAGTTGACTGTACCTTT
>QEPC01014119.1:2870457-2904197 GCA_003113815.1 Sphenodon punctatus | reverse complement strand
CAGCCTGGGAGGGGGAGGGGGGAGGAATTATATTCCATTGATTTCAATGGGGACACAGTGCCCCATTGAAATCAATGAAATAAAACCGGTACCGGATACCGGATTTAATCCGAGAATCCGGTTCTTTGAGAACCGGAAAACCGGTAAATCCGGTATCCGGTAATTGCCCCGGGGTCCCATGCCTACTTAATACCTTAACACCTCATGGCATCAATTTGGAAGATAATAGTTAAGAAGAGTTTGCCTTCTGCTTTTTGCCACTTCTGCAGGAGTTACCTAGCTAGCCTTGGAATTTTCAGACCACAGTAACTGTCACATATCTCTGGGCACCATTTGAAACCCAGAGATTTGAGCCCTTTATCAACCGCCATTGTTGCCGCTAGTCTAAAACCCCGGCGTGCGCGAACACCGTATCTTTGCCGTGTGAAGTCGGCCCGGCGATCCTGCCCCTGTCAAGGCGGATCGCCACTGTGCCGGCTTCACGCCGCACTTCCGGGTTCTTTGCCTGAGTGCGCACGCGCAGAAGGGTGCGCATGCGCACAAACACTCCACGCCGTCTCTGATGCTCTTCTGAACATCAGACACGGCGTTGAGAGGAAGGTGGGTGCCCGATACCGGCACGGAATGATCCCGCTTGTGAGTGGGATCGTCTAAAACCACCCCCAGTTTGCTACTGACGAAGGCGGAAGCCGAAACATTTAGCTCCAGCTTCAGCATCAGCTTTTTATCTTTCCATCTACCTCTGTTTATCAATCTACATCTACAAAAAATATTATTAAATTATTGATTGACTGCATCCTCCTGAGATCCAGAGTTTCCTTGAGAGTTGTGCTGTTCAGTTGCTTTCCAAGAATCTCTCTCTCTCTCACCAGTTCAGTTGTGCCCCCATAATCAGTTCATGCTGCCCCCACCCCAAAACCAGTTCATTTGTGCCCCCAGGGCAGCGGGAATTGATTATATGGGGGGCACAAATGAACTGGTTATGGGGTGCGGGTTTAAAGACATTATTCCTGTTGGCAATAACTTCATTAAGAACAGTTAGTGAAATGGCAGCCTAATCTCAGAACCATATTTGCAGATTTTCCAAGATAGAATAGATATTGCTTTACATCCTAAATTCCTACCTAAGGTAATATAAGTAAGACAGTTGTGAGAATGTGGCCCTTTTTACACGGGCCTCTCTCACCCATAAACATGCAGATTTCTGTGTGTTCATGGGTGGGGGAACCCTGTGTGAACAACGTTGTGCATGTGCCCATGGTGAGTGGGGGTGCGTGCGCGTCTGCCTCACATGCATCCCCACTCACCCCCACTCGTCCCCACGCACGGAGCAACTGGGGGAAACGGCGATTACTCTGTGGATGTGGGTGAGTGGGGGCTGAGTGGGGATGTGTGTGAGGCTATGTGCATGCTCCGCCCACGCACCAGCGTACTTATGGACCCCCTCACCCGGTGGAGCCATGTAAAAATGGCCTGTGAGGAGCCACTCGAAGAACAACAGAGGTTGCTACCTTGTAAACAAGGTACTTTGAGATAGCTCCTAACATTCTCACAACACCCACTCTTCCAGCCCCGCATGGTACCCCAACGGGGAAACGTTTCTACCTAGGTGCAAAGGGAATGGCTGTAGGAAAGCTACAGGCAAAGGCCAAGTGCTGCCATTTGCAGAGTAGCTGCCTGAACACTTGTGCCGCTGTGCTTCCTATTGCCACTCCCAGAACCAGCTAGCCTGCAAATGCCAATAGAAAACGCAGAGGCTAAGGCCTGCAGCCGGCTAATCTATGAAGGCAGATTCCCTATTGGAATTGCACAGGCAGAGGCTTGCAGTCGGCTACTATGTTCTGTACAGCACCAGGTGCATGACCGGCACTATATAAATGTTTATAATAATAATAATGGGAATACCAGTAGGGAATGCACATGGAAAAGCTGCTGGCTGGATGCTAAGGGCGGGAGTTGTATGGTCCAGAGGGAAACACAGTGACAGACAAGACACAATTTTTTAAAGCCTTTATTGATACCACAAACAATTATTTTAAATTGCTCATCTCATGAAGTGATACAGCTGCGGTGGCTTCTTCTTCCCATGGTTGCCAAGTCATGGCTATGAGTCATGGCAGGGGACAGGCTACTGAGAAGGGGGCACTGGTGCGGGGTGGGAGTGTGGTGGGGAAGAACACCTGTCAATTTATTAGGCTAGTCACACTAAACCTGTGGGGGCCTGCACGGACGCACAACAACTTCACACAAGGGGCTGCCTGTTTGTTATCCTCTACATGCTAAACATGTGAGTGGTGACTGCATGGACCAAATCCTGACTCCATCAGGCTATTGTCTCATTTGTTAACACCCTCCATCAAGTATTGGTCTCTAACCACAAATACCTTAAACCTTCACTGGATATTTTTTCATTTGTTTTGACTCATAAAGCCTTGGTCTGAAAACAGATCAATAGTTCCAGCTGCCAATCCAGGGGCAATACATGGTGTGCAATATGTTAGAACATTATGAACTTTTCCTGACGGATCTTTTTAGTAGGGCCACCCATACTGTTATTATTATTATTATTATTATTATTAAACATTTATAAAGCGCCAGCAACAACCTGGCGCTGTACAGAACATATAATCAGCTGCGGTCCCTACCTGTGGCTTACAATCTAAAAGACAAGGAGGGGGAGACAAGGAGAGGGGACAGTGGGAGAGACATGGGAGAAGACAAACAAACATTCAGGCGGATGCGAAGTCTCAGGCGCGTGTACTTGGCTTGGTTACAAGGTGGTCGGTAGCAGCAGTCAGCAGAGGAGGGCCGACAGTAAGAGCAAGGGGAAAGACTAGAGGGCATTGGGAAAGGCAGCATGGAAAAGGTGGGTCTTGAGGAGGGATTTGAAGGAGCGGAGGGAGGAGGCGAGGCGGACGTCGGCAGGGAGGGAGTTCCAGGCATGCGGGGCAGCGAGGGAGAAGGGACGAAGGCGGTTGGGCGAGCAGGAGAAGCGAGGGAGAGCGAGGGAGGGGACAGCGGAAGAGCGGAGAGCGCGNCTGAAGTCTTTCATTCATGCCTTTAAAAAAAGGCACAAGTGCAATAACACGCATCCCCACACGTCTAAACCCTGCCCATGCTCTTTTCCCAAGGCATGTGATTTTCAGGCACAAGTCCGCCATGCTCATCTAAAAGTGGCCAATGTCTGTTCTGTACTCTAGTCATTTTAAGTTAAAAGATATCCTTTCATATATTCATAAAACTGGAAGGTAAAATAAGGATCATTCGGTGTTCTTAGATGGACAGGGAGGCTGCTGGAGCCTGGAGCTGCTCTGGGGTCCCACCCCTGCGGCCGCCTGTTACCTGCTTCACTTGGGTCCTCAAGAGATGGACTGGTGGTGTCCCCGGGCCATGGGCCACCTCCATGGCACACGTGTGCACACAGACAGACAGACACCAAGCTCCATAGAGTTCCAGACCCTCACCTGATGCTCTAGGATGTCACCCGCAACTCCATAATGTTGATTGAGGCAACAGACGGATGGGCGTGGAGCTGCACTATGGGTCTACCCAACAGACTGGCAGCAGTGCCACATTCAGCCATTGCCCTGAGTTTGGTCAGCCCACTCTGCGCAGCATGCCCCTGGATCTTCCAGAGTGCCAGTGGCAGGGCTGCCTCAGAGCAGCGCAGCCTGCTCCGGGTTGAACATTTGGTGGGGGCCTTTAGATTGATCGGCCGCACTGAGTCCAGACCTCTGCTTGGTGTAGGATCTGCCTTTAATGCGACTTCATATAACCTTGCAGGACATGGCTAAGTAATTTTAAACCCCATAAAGGGTTAACTAAGCCACCTGCGGTTTCTAATTGCTCCCAGCTGGGAATGGCAGGGAACTGTAAACCAGCTGGGGCAAGGTACCATATAAAAGCCCATGTAAGAGTTGAGTCATTGTCTAAATCAGGGATCCATAGCTTTGGTTCAGGCTTTCAGACCTGTATAGACCAGAGAGAGAAAAGAGCTGACAGTTTAGAAATAGAAACTTAAGGAAAACAAATTTCTTGTAACCCTGAGAAAAGCCTGATAAACAGCTCCTCTCTGGAGCCTAGAAGTTGATGTAATGTTATGGATTATGAAACAAACAGGGATGGTCCCGAGGATGGGTGGAAATGTGTGACAAGTCATATGTAGCGTAGGTGACGTATGATTGTCCCCAGCTAATTGGCTGGGTTTAGGTCCTTTGTTTAAAACTCCTGGTTCTTGTGATCACACACACACACACACACACCCCTTTTTAACTTTCTACTCTAATTTGGCTCTGTGTTTACCCACTGCAGTGAAGTGAATGGGTTTTATATCTCATGGTCTATGAACTTGTGTCGCCTCTCTGGATCAGGTTTCCTCCTTATATCCCAGTCTCTTAAATCATAACAGCCAGGAGCCAGAGAGCTGTGGCCCAGACCACCAGGGAAAGGCAAGACTCAAAGCTCAAGGACTTTGGAGCCAGCTGGTTGCTTGACCATCCCTAGAGCAAGAGCTCACTGTAGAAGACAGCTGGAAGCTTGGTAACCCCAGAAATAAGGGGGGGGGGGAGTTTTGAGCTAGCTGTTCCAAGTGGTCAGACTGAAGAGTCTACGGGCCTGAGAGGACTGGTGTAGAGACCCAGAGACTGGGGAGCGAGTGAGAGACTCATCCCAAGGCAGAAAGCTTGGGAGGCTCATGCGTACAGGTAACATGATTTTGGTTGTTTGGTTAGATTGTGTTCCCCAATAAAACTGGTCTCCCCTTTGTCTCTTCAAAATTGTAAGTCCCCAGGGGCAGGGATTCCCCTAGGACAATTAATGATTGTACAGTACCAGGTACATTGCTATATAAATAGAGAATAATAATATTGTTAATTAATAATGGTGATGTCTAAAGAATGTCTTATTTCCATATCTAAGTCTGACTTGACCAGCCAATGGATGAGCTTTTATAACTTTACAAGATTACCCTCATGGCTCTGTGTCCCTTCTTCAATTTCAGACTCCTTGTCCTCTTTTCTGCACTGCTCCTGCTTATAGTCACCTCGAGGCTAGACTACTGTAACGCGCTCTACGTGGGGCTTCCTTTGTTCCTCGTCCGGAGGCTGCAGCTAGTGCAGAATGCGGCGGCTCGCCTCCTTACGGGGACGGGACTATACACATCTAGATGTGTATAAGAGACAGGGATAAGAGTGGGGATATCATCGGAGAGGAAGAAGGTGAGCCAGGAAATTTATTTCCTGCTGCTCTGAGGTATAAAATGGTCCATAATTAATAGTGCTTCTGTCCTAGCCTAGTGTTAGCATGATAACTCTTTATATTAAGCTTCCATTTGTAAATGGTGTGCTATAAAGGGTTAATAAATGATTACTAGATATTTTAATAGATGGTTGATCAATTGTCCAATAGGTCAATGGTTGCTTCCAACAATACATCACTTCTTCTACTAATGTGTTTATAATAATCTAGAACACATATTATCCATAACTTTAACAGTCTTATATAATTCAATGGTGATTTACTAACCCTTTGCTAACTATTTATGAATGGACCCTTGAAATAAAGTGTGGCTTATAATGTTTTACGCAGCGGTGTTAGAAGCCTACATTTTTATTCCTGTTTAGGACTTCCTCCAAACCAGCAATAAATCCTTTGACACTAACACACTTCACTTCTATTCTGGAAAGCAGTCCTCTATGTTGGTTAGAACGAGCCCGTCAGACTAAGTAAGGCGCGGCAATGAGGGCTCTGAATTAATTCTTCTCCAGTCTTCCTCAGACAGTAAAGCAGCTAGAGGATCCTCCAGCTCTCCAACCAGAACCCATCAAACTGTCCAAGAATTAGTAATGAGAATAAATGAACAGTTTATTTGCATTATTTCCTATAGTCGGGGAATAAAAACAATTTGATAGCAAACAAAAGCAGTAAGTAACATTAGTATTAGTTAATAATATAGTATTAGTTTAATAAACTGTGCATCCTATGCTGCTTTTCGATGAGCGCAGTGGACTCGTGCCTGAAAATCACATGCCTTTGAAAAAGAGCGTGGGCAGGGTTTAGACATGCGGGGGACACATGTTATCATGCTTGCGCCTTTTTTAAAGGCACAAATTGTATTTATTTTATTTATTTTTAAATTTATATCCCGCCCCTCCTGCCCACAGGGCCTCAATGAAGGACCTCAATGCTGAAGTCTTTCATTCATGCCTTTAAAAAAAGGCACAAGTGCAATAACACGCATCCCCACACGTCTAAACCCTGCCCATGCTCTTTTCCCAAGGCATGTGATTTTCAGGCACAAGTCCGCCATGCTCATCTAAAAGTGGCCAATGTCTGTTCTGTACTCTAGTCATTTTAAGTTAAAAGATATCCTTTCATATATTCATAAAACTGGAAGGTAAAATAAGGATCATTCGGTGTTCTTAGATGGACAGGGAGGCTGCTGGAGCCTGGAGCTGCTCTGGGGTCCCACCCCTGCGGCCGCCTGTTACCTGCTTCACTTGGGTCCTCAAGAGATGGACTGGTGGTGTCCCCGGGCCATGGGCCACCTCCATGGCACACGTGTGCACACAGACAGACAGACACCAAGCTCCATAGAGTTCCAGACCCTCACCTGATGCTCTAGGATGTCACCCGCAACTCCATAATGTTGATTGAGGCAACAGACGGATGGGCGTGGAGCTGCACTATGGGTCTACCCAACAGACTGGCAGCAGTGCCACATTCAGCCATTGCCCTGAGTTTGGTCAGCCCACTCTGCGCAGCATGCCCCTGGATCTTCCAGAGTGCCAGTGGCAGGGCTGCCTCAGAGCAGCGCAGCCTGCTCCGGGTTGAACATTTGGTGGGGGCCTTTAGATTGATCGGCCGCACTGAGTCCAGACCTCTGCTTGGTGTAGGATCTGCCTTTAATGCGACTTCATATAACCTTGCAGGACATGGCTAAGTAATTTTAAACCCCATAAAGGGTTAACTAAGCCACCTGCGGTTTCTAATTGCTCCCAGCTGGGAATGGCAGGGAACTGTAAACCAGCTGGGGCAAGGTACCATATAAAAGCCCATGTAAGAGTTGAGTCATTGTCTAAATCAGGGATCCATAGCTTTGGTTCAGGCTTTCAGACCTGTATAGACCAGAGAGAGAAAAGAGCTGACAGTTTAGAAATAGAAACTTAAGGAAAACAAATTTCTTGTAACCCTGAGAAAAGCCTGATAAACAGCTCCTCTCTGGAGCCTAGAAGTTGATGTAATGTTATGGATTATGAAACAAACAGGGATGGTCCCGAGGATGGGTGGAAATGTGTGACAAGTCATATGTAGCGTAGGTGACGTATGATTGTCCCCAGCTAATTGGCTGGGTTTAGGTCCTTTGTTTAAAACTCCTGGTTCTTGTGATCACACACACACACACACACACCCCTTTTTAACTTTCTACTCTAATTTGGCTCTGTGTTTACCCACTGCAGTGAAGTGAATGGGTTTTATATCTCATGGTCTATGAACTTGTGTCGCCTCTCTGGATCAGGTTTCCTCCTTATATCCCAGTCTCTTAAATCATAACAGCCAGGAGCCAGAGAGCTGTGGCCCAGACCACCAGGGAAAGGCAAGACTCAAAGCTCAAGGACTTTGGAGCCAGCTGGTTGCTTGACCATCCCTAGAGCAAGAGCTCACTGTAGAAGACAGCTGGAAGCTTGGTAACCCCAGAAATAAGGGGGGGGGGGAGTTTTGAGCTAGCTGTTCCAAGTGGTCAGACTGAAGAGTCTACGGGCCTGAGAGGACTGGTGTAGAGACCCAGAGACTGGGGAGCGAGTGAGAGACTCATCCCAAGGCAGAAAGCTTGGGAGGCTCATGCGTACAGGTAACATGATTTTGGTTGTTTGGTTAGATTGTGTTCCCCAATAAAACTGGTCTCCCCTTTGTCTCTTCAAAATTGTAAGTCCCCAGGGGCAGGGATTCCCCTAGGACAATTAATGATTGTACAGTACCAGGTACATTGCTATATAAATAGAGAATAATAATATTGTTAATTAATAATGGTGATGTCTAAAGAATGTCTTATTTCCATATCTAAGTCTGACTTGACCAGGCAATGGATGAGCTTTTATAACTTTACAAGAGTACCCTCATGGCTCTGTGTCCCTTCTTCAATTTCAGACTCCTTGTCCTCTTTTCTGCACTGCTCCTGCTTATAGTCACCTCGAGGCTAGACTACTGTAACGCGCTCTACGTGGGGCTTCCTTTGTTCCTCGTCCGGAGGCTGCAGCTAGTGCAGAATGCGGCGGCTCGCCTCCTTACGGGGACGGGACGTCGGGAGCATATTACACCTGTGCTGCGAGCTCTGCACTGGTTGCCGATAGCATGCCGAGCCAGGTTCAAGGTGTTAGTGTTGATCTATAAAGCCCTATACGGTCTGGGCCCCTCCTACCTCAGGGACCGCTTCGCCCTCCATGCCTCAGGGTGGCTCCTTCGGTCTGCCGGGGGTGCCTTCTTGGAGGTCCCCCGTGTTAAGCAGGGGGCCACAATGGAGAGGGCATTCTCGGTGGCCGCACCGCGCCTTTGGAACTCCCTTCTGGAGGAAGCTCACCTGGTCCCTAACCTGTTGACATTCCGGCAAAGTTGTAAAACCTGGCTGTTTGCCCAGGCCTTTGGGGGAGGAGGGAGGGGAGGGTGAAGGTTTTTTATCTCCCCCACCTTACTTATTATTTCTTTTTTAACTGTAACTAGCCTTGTTTTAATACTTTTATATGGTAATGTATTGAGTGTTTTAAATCTGTTTTGATTGTATTTTATTGTTGTAAGCCGCCCCGAGCTGCATAGCAGGAGGGGCGGGATATAAATTTATTAAATAAAATAAATAAATAAAATAAATTATATTTAATCACTGGTCACCTCACCTGCCAGTGTTCATGTAGTACTCCACCAGTTCTGCCTGTATCTGTATTGCTCCTATGCCTGAAATAGGTTGCTTTCCCACGAGCTGCTTTGGTGCTGTGGGACTCGGGAACATGTGCTATTCAAATCTAACGCTGTCGTAGATTTGCTTATTTTGCAGGCCAGAGATGGTTTGATTCCGAGTGCCAAAGGGCTAGGTGGAACCTCCATGAAGCTTACAGGAAATACCGAGCGGGGCTGGTATTTTTTCCTTTGGCCCGGTACTTGCAGGAAAAAAGGACCTTATTAGGTCAAAAAAGAAAGCATATGGTGGCAAGATGTGGCAGGATCTTTTTATAGCAGGCAGTTCAAATGATTCTAAGACCTTTTGGCGGATTGTTAATGATGCTGCGTCTGCCCCTAGAGTAGAGCAGCCCATGCCGATTGCACCCCAAGACTGGGTTAATTTCATTGAGATGTCCCAGATCAACCAGACTAGTGGGGAAAGTTTCGGCTCTGATGTGACCAGTTCTGCTCAGCAGGCCATTCCTGAATGGCCCCTGGTTTCTGAATCGGTGATAGGGCTAATAGTCGAAACTTCCCATAATGGTAAAGCCCCGGGACCGGATTTAATTTTAGTTGAGGCCATCAAGGGAAACCAAGAATGGTGGCTCCCATTGTTGGCTAAGTTATTCACCAGGATAAATAACACAGGGATTATACCCAATGGTTGGACTCGGGCCATAGTGGTCCCTATCTATAAGAAGGGACAGAGGTCAGACCCGGCAAACTACAGGCAGATAAGTCTGATTAGTGTAGTGGGTAAAATCTACACCAAGCTCCTTCTTGCCAGACTAACAGAGTGGATGGATTGTAACCAGATAATCCACCATTAGCAGGAAGGGTTTTGTAAGGGCGGGGTGACTCTAGACCACTGTCTGGTGCTCCACCATTTGGTGGAAAAATATAGAGCTACCAATGGAAAGCTTTATGCCGCCTTTTTAGATGTAAAGGCAGCATTTGACACGATTAATAGATCCCTTCTTTGGGTAAAGCTGTCTGCCCTTGGTATTGATCCCAGGTTACTCCTACTTATCCGGGCGCTGTATATGGATACGACAGTGGCAGTTAAGGTTGATTCGGCGGGCCACCTTGCTCCGGATACCCCAGTTAAACATGGGGTAAAACAGAGGTGTGTCCTTGCGCCGGCCCTGTTCAACCTATTCATGAACGATTTCATCCCAGGTATGAGGCAAGAAAGATATTTTCCCCCGAAACTGGCGTCTAGATCCATTGGATCTCTTTTCTACGCTGATGATTTGGTTTTGTTGTCACAGACCAAGGTGGGGCTGCGGAGGCAACTCTCGGCCTTTGTTAGCTACTGTCGAGCCAATTGCTTAATGATTAACTGTGCCAAATCGAATAACATGGTGTTCGCTCAGAGTAGGAGGGTCCATCAGTGGACTGTGGATTGATTATGTTTCCAGCAAGTTAAGGGATATAAATACTTGGGATTGAACTTTGTGTCCACTGGACAGTGGACAGAGCATCTGGCTAGGGTGGAAGCAGCAGCCAAGAGCCAATTAGCGACTATATTGAGATTCTTTGCCAGGACAGGGAAGAGAAATCTGGCTATGGCTTTTAAGGTATTTGAGGTAAAGGTTAAGCCGTCTTTCCTGTATGGCACTTCGCTCTGGGCCCCCTTGTGGGGGAAAAGTTTGAATTCCTTGCAACTGAAATTCCTTAATTCCCTTACCTAGGGGGGACCCCGGCTGCCGCTATCCATTTGGAGGAGGGCACCCGGGGTTGGACGTCAGTCGCATGGGAGCAGGCGGCTCTCTTCTGGCTCAAAGCAAACAGAGCCCCTCTTGACAACTTGCTTCATGATATCTTCTTGGATTCTTTTGTCAGCCCTTGGCGCCAGGCCATTGTGGGCCATCTGGCCCACTCTGGCCTGTCAGAGACTTATTTGGCTACTAGAACCTATGAAGCAGCTAAGCAGGAGATTTACCCGCTTTCAGGATGTAGACCGGCAAGAGGAATTGGCGTTGGTAGCAACATCCCACCATATGGCGGGATACGCCTCATGGGCTCCTCAGCTGGGTATAGGGGCAAGTTATTTTGGTGCAGTCTCAACCTTTAAAGAGAAGCAACTATTTCTCTCTGCCAGGGTTAATGCACTCCCTACAAAGGTGCTCGAAGGATGTGTAGCTAAGATCCCCTATGGGGATCGCTTATGTCCTTTTGATAATATGGCTGTGGAGTCCACGTGCCATGTGTTTTTTGAGTGTCATCTTTACGATGTAATCTGGGCTGAGATATTACAGCCTTTTATCGAGAAATTTCCAGGAGCAACAGGTGGGTTTTTGACACAAATGGCTCTCAGGGATGCAGATTCTGTGGTCACTACATGCGTTATGAGGTTTTTACTGTTAGCTAGGAGTCTGAGGAGGAAATTTCTTGAATGCAAGTGCCCATTGGAACTGGACTGAAAGTCTCCTTTTAAATAAAAAAATTTCTTTTAAATTTTATCTACTCAAATTAGTAAATTTTGTTTATATAAATTATCAAATATTTAGTTGTTGGGGAAGAGTGAATACAATGTGTAGATTTGCCTACCAGCTATGGAATATAGGCAAGGCAGGGGTAGGTATGTTACATTTTACTATATTGTGGAATGGTTGTTGGTTATTATGTTTGTTGTGGTTTTGTATTTTTGTTTGTAATATGACAATGATCTAAGATCACGTCTAATAAATATATATATATAATCTAACGCAGTACCCGTCTCGTGGGAAAGGAGGACAGGGTAGAATTTCACTACCCTGTCTGATGTGCGAGCTTGCTGGCAGGAGAGCCACAATTCCTCTTTCCCATGAGACAGGAGCTGCACTAGATTTGAATAGCACATGCTCCGGTGGCACCAAAGCAGGTTGTGGGAAAGCAGCCACAGTCTCCTTGATACAGCACAATATATCTTCTCATCCTGCCTTTCCCACGGACAAATAATGACAATCTAATGAATAATACTTAACCATGAAAAATAAGTGGACAATTAACAAACATCTTAATTGCAAAAGCAGACAGACAAACTTCGAGGAATTAAATACAAGTTTTGTACAAACCACGTATTTTTACGTTCTGTATTTCCATCCATTTCTTTGCCTGTTGCCATTTGCCACATTATTCTATTTTGTGGTTGGCTTAGATGTTAAATGTCTTGATGCAGAATGTCTCCCATCGGAACTGAACCAAGGACCTCTAGACTAAAGGCATGAGCCTTTAAAGTGTGTGTTATGAAGCTAAACCTAACCTGTGACAAACTCCTTTCCTATGTTGTGGAGTGGACACCCAGCAGGTCTTGTAAGTATCACTCCCTCAATGGGGCGACATAATTTCACTGCGCAGAGGAAGTTTGTCCCAAGCATCTGAAGAACAAATGAGCCCCCCACCTTCCTCCTCTTACATGATGCCTACTCAGAAGCAAGAACCTCTAGAACTAAAGGTATGAAGTCTTTACAGCGGAGATTTCGAAGCTGTGGATCAGGACCTCAAGTGGGGTTATGCTATGTATGCATGAAATCATGATGCTGACTAATATTTGATATACCTCCTCTGTCCCTTCTCTCACGCTTCCACGCCTTCCCTGCTCCCCTAAGCGCCTTCGTCCCTTCTCACTTGCTGCCCCCCATGCCTGGAACTCCCTCCCTGTCCACATCCGCCTTGCACCCTCCCTTCATACCTTCAAATCTCTCCTTAAAACTCACCTCTTTCGCTCTGCTCTGTCTGACTCTTTATCCTGCTGAGCCACTATTTCCTATACCTACGATCGGTTTACCCTTATCCTTGCAACATGGACCTGCCTGCTGTCATTCTCATCGTAACCAAGCCAAGTACGTGCACTTGAGACCTCGCATCTTCATGAATGTTAGACCCCTTGTCTCTCCCTCTGTTCCCCTTCCTAAGTCTCTCCCCCAGCTCCTGTCTCTCAGATTGTAAGCCCTAGAAGCAGGGACCGTGTCTATTTTATTACTTTGTAAAGTGCCAGGTACACTGCTGGCGCTATATAAATGTTTGTTAATAATAATAATATACTTGCATGTTTTTTGATAGGTTGCAATCTGGGATCATAGATAATAATTAAGTCACAAAATAAGGCCCTACAGGTTTCAGGAACCACTGCTTTACAGCTTCAGCTCTAAAGCCAATGCTCCATAGCTGGGGTGTATCAGATTCGCTTCTAATTTTGATTTTATTTATTTGGATTTATATCCTTCCTTCCCTGAAGACTCAGGGTGGATCACAACATAAAAAGCATACCAATAGAAATATCAAATATATAAAAATCCCTGGACGCTCGAGTGGATCCTTTGCAAGTGCCTTGAACAGAGTGGGTGGTTGAGGAAGAGAGTGAGGCCAATACTCTGCCCCCTTCTTGGTCGGGCCTTTTGCAAGCAGCCCAAGCATCACAAAAAAAACCCCAAAAACCCCAGAGTGGACAGGGGTAGAGTGCTGGACACACCAACTCTTAAAATTTCCTTCCTTGTGGGATTGCTGACATGCCAGAGAGCCTCACTGGGAGCCAGAGCAGCACCACAAACTTTGCGTCAGGGTGGCCAAAGCTGGTTGGGAGCCTTGAGAGGGCCATCATTTAAGAAGATGCCTTCCCTTGTCCTTAGAGGGACCCATAATTGGGACATGAGCCCTGGCCTGCCACAGCCTTGCATGGCGTATTGATGGAACCTGTAAGAGGGTACCCCTAACTGGCCTTTGGTAGCACAATGGAGCATAGGGGAAGGAGCAGTCTTTTAGATATGTAGGGGTCTAGCTAGTTAGAACTTTATAGGTCAATCAAAAACAGCATCTTGAATTGTGCCCGGAACACAATTGGAAGCCAATTCAGACTTTGAAGCACCGATGTAACATATTCCCGATGATCCACTCTGAGGGCCTTTTTGTATGCATGCCCTCGCCGGGGGTGTGTGTGTCATCCATGCAATCGCTGGGGCAGGTGGGTGCGGGTGCATGCACGGTCCACCCACCGCCATTCATCGCCCATGTGCGGAGCAACGTGCTCCAATGGCAGATGCTCTGTGCATGGAGATTGGTTGAGGTGGGTGGGCATCCGTGCAATGGGCCGCCCAAGCACTACCCACCTGCCGCAGCCTCCACCTATCCCCCTGCACTGCTGGTCCATTTGAAAAGGGCTGAGATCCATGAATAAACCTGAAATGGCAACCTGACTGTGAGAATCAATGGCATAAAATACAGGTCCACAGAGCCTTAAATGTGGGGAGCCCTGGTCTGTGGAGGCCCACTGCAATTCAGGAGGGTCCCCAACATGAGACCCATGAATAAACTAAAAATAAAATCGTAACGTGGATGTGGCAGAGCAGACTGAGGCTCAATCCCAACAAGACGGAGGTGATGGTGGTGGGTAGGGCGAGGGAGGTGTTGGCCCCCCTGGTAGGGGGGTCCACCCTCCTGTAGCACAGCAGGTTCAGAGTCTGGGAGTGTTATTGGACTCAGACCTCCGCCTGGATCGACAGGTAGAGGAGGTGGCTAAAGCTGCCTTCCGCCAGTTGTATCTGATGCGGAGGCTGCGGCCATACATTTCCAGGCCCGACCTGGCCACCCTCATTCATGTCTTCATCACTTTGAGGCTAGACTACTGTAACGCGCTCTATGTGGGGCTGTCCTTGACGCTGGTTCAGAGGCTGCAACTAGTGCAGAATGCGGCGGTCAGTCTCTCTGAACGGGCACAGGTCAACGGGAGCATATTACACCCATGCTCTGCGCTCTGCACTGGCTGCCTATAGGGTACCAAGCCAGATTCAAGGTGTTGGTGTTGGCCTATAAAGTCCTACACAGTCTGGGCCACTCGTATCTTAGGGACCACCTCACCCTCATTGCCCCAGGACGACTCCTTTGGTCTGCCGAGGGTGCCTTCCTGGAGGTGCCCCGTGTAAAACGGGGGGCCACAATGGAGAGGGCATTCTCAGTGGCCGTGCTGCAACTCTGGAACTCCCTTCCGGAGGAAGCCCGCTTGTCCCCAGGTCTGTTGGCTTTTCGCCAAGCCTGTAAGACCTGGCTGTTCACCCAGGCCTTCGGAGGGGATGATGGGAGGATGGGGTAATGGGGGATGTGTTTTATAGAATTTTAAAATGATATTGTTGTTTCTATTTTTAAATTTTTTATTGTTGATATTTTGTCTTTGTATGTCACCCCGAGATGCCATGGCATGAGGGAACAACTAAAACATGTAAATAAATAAATAAAACATTTTATTATTATTTTAGATTTTTACCCTGCCCTTTTCCCACAAGGACTCAGGGCAGCTTACAAAAAGTAAAAACACAATATAAAAACACTCAAACCTCTTGCCCATGCACCTTCAAGTAAATTACAATTAAAAAGTTACAATTTACAAACTAAATTACAACTTGCACATTGTGACTATATAGTTGCAATCTCCCAACCCAATGCCCATACTCCCCATCCCATCTCACGGGGGGGGGGGCATAAATCCCACCCCTCCATTACCAGCCCATCTCACCAAGCTTCCATATTCTCTCCCCAAAAGAACCTTAAAATCAAATGGTCACAAAATACATAACAAAAGGGAAGGTGGATTCTGTATGTGTAACATATGGGACTGTAGGGCAGGGATGGCTAAGAAGCAGAGTGTGATCTGCTAGTGGATCATAAGCTAGTCCCCAGCAGATTCAATCCCAGTGTGGTTCAGGGGATGTCCTTTAAGAGAACATCTCTGGGGACAAGAGTGGAACTGGTGCACCAGATAGGGGGTGCCTTTAGACAGACTGCAGTTCCAGTTCTGCCCATACCAGCCCGCTTCATCCTCAGGCTGGCCAGTCCATTTAAAAGTGCCCCACCAGATGTTGTGCAGAGCAGGTGGGATAACCCCACTTCCAGAGCACCGCCAGCAGAGTGTGCCGGCCAAACCCAGGGCACCAGTCTGAAGTGGAGCTGCTGAATGTCTACTCGGAAGACTCATGCTCCAGCTTTGCTTTCAGATGGCTATAACAGAGTGGTGGGCACCAGTCTAGAATATTGGACGATTCACCTGCAACTTCTGTGGTGCAGGGGGAGCTGTGCGGGTGAACCATGGGCCAGGGAAACTGCTGGGTTCATCTAAAATGGTCTGCATGCAGGTGGATGGGGGGTGCACCCCCAGAGCAGCTCCAGGAACAGGCAGCTGCTGCATCTGTCTGTTTACACCCACTGTCTCTGTGGAGGAGAGCTCCTCCAGTGCAGCTGGGAAGGGAGTGCTCCTTTCCATGTCTGCGAGCAGTTGCTAAGGTTCCCTAGAGTTGCAATCCAGTGGGAGGGGTCCTGGCGAGGACTGGAGCCAAAAGGAGGGGTCCCGGCAGTTCACCAGAGGTTGATGCCTTGATCAAGTGGATTGCATGTCCCATAAGTCTGGCCACCCCTGCTGTAGGGCTTACAGTGCAATGATCGCGCACCCCAGTCCCAGAAGGGGATGTTATGTTTATGTGAACATCAACCCTGATTATTTTGACATTTCTCTTTTTCTAATGACTGGGTCAGCGTCTGTCTATCAAACATTCCTATGTTATAAGGGGACCTGCATCACCATGTTGCACAAGGCCCCAACTTCCCTGGATCTGGCAATGACAGAGATCATGTCCTTGGTTTGTGTAAAAACACCAGGCACACCTATACCAGTATATGTAAGTGTAAATGATCCTACTGACCCAAACCCTTAGGTGAATGATCATGCTGTCATTCATTTCAACAGTACAGTGTCATCCTCAGGACTGGCCTTATTTATTTATTTATTTATTTAATTTATTGAATACATTTCTATCCCGCTCTTCCCACCCCAGGCGGCTCACACCGGCAAACAATATAAAATATAAAATATAAAATACTTATATAATATAAACACTTTAAAACATTAAAACACAACAGGGGAAAAAAACCCAACCACCACCCTCCCCGCCCACCCTTTACCCCTCTCCCTTGCCAAATGCCTGGCGGAACAGCTTCAACAGAACGTTGGGAGGTCAGGGGTCAGACGGGCCCCCACGGGGAGGAGTTCCAAAGGTGCAGCGTGGCCACCAAGAATGCCCTGCTCTGCGTGGCCCCCCGGGAAACTCGGGGGACCCCTAACACAGCAGCCCCGGACAACCGCAGGAGCCAATCCAGAACCCAGGGAGTGAGGCGATCTCGCAGGTAAGCAGGGCCCAGGCCGTGTAAGGCTTTATAGGTTAAAACCAACACTTTGAATCGGGTCCGGAAGACTATTGGCAGCCAGTGCAGAGACCAGAGCACTGGTGTAATGTGCTCCCGGCGACCCAGCCACACCAAGAGCCAGGCCGTCGTGTTCTGCACAAGCTGCAGCTTCCGAGCCATCACCATGGGTAGCCCCACGTAGAGCGCATTGCAGTAATCTAACTGAGAGGTGATAAAAGCATGGATGATCGTGGCCAGGTCCGGAACCAAAACCAGCAGCCAAAGCCGCCACACCAGATGTAACTGGCGGAAGGCACTCCTCACCACAGCCTCCACCTGGAGATTCAGGCGGAGCTGCACATCGAGGAGTACCCCCAGGTTCCACACCTGGGACATCAGCGGAGGGCACACTCCATCAATTGATGGAGCTGTCAACTCCACCGACCTACTCACTAACATCACCTCCGTCTTGTCAGGATTCAGTCGAAGTCGGTTAGCCCTCATCCAGTCCCCCACAGCTGCCAGACACCGGGTAAGCACCGAGACAGCCGGGCCTGGGTCAGTCAAAAATGAGAGATACAGTTGGGTGTCATCCGCATACTGATGACCCCTCCCCCCGAACTCTCTGATCACCTCGCCGAGCGGCTGCATATACACATTGAACAGAAGAGGGGACAAAACCAAACCCTGCAGGACCCCACACGGGAGGTCTCGGTGCGATGAAAAAGAAACACCGAGTACCACCCACTGAGTTCTTCCTGTCAGGAATGAGCGGAACCATTCAAGAACAATCCCGCCCACCCCTGCACTGTCCTGCAGGCGCGTCACCAGCCTCTCATGATCAACAGTGTCAAATGCTGCTGAAAGATCTAAAAGGACCAATAGGATCGATTGACCCCGGTCCTTTTCTCGGCGAAGGTAATCCACCAAGGCCACAAGTGCTGTTTCAGTGCCATGCCCCGGACAAAAACCAGACTGCGCGGGATCAAGATAACTGATGTGGTCGAGATGCCCCTAGAGCTGCTGATCTACCACCCATTCAATAACCTTCCCTAAAAAAGGAAGGTTAGAGACAGGCCGATAGCTGGCAGGGGAGTCAATGTCAAGTGTTGGTTTCTTGAGCAGAGGCCGCACCACCGCCTCTTTGAGAGAGCTCGGCACTCTGCACCCTGCCCTCCCGCTGACCACCCTGGCCAGCCACGGTCCCATTGTCTCCCGGCAGCTCTTAACCAGCCAGTATGGGCACGGATCTAATTCACAAGAGGTGGCTCGAACAGACCCCAGCACCTCCACCACATCAACAGATGTCACTGACTGAAAGTGATCCCATAAAATCGGACAAGCTGGGGCTTCTACAGCCTCTACCTCCTCCACTGCTTTAAGTGCGGCATCGAGGTCTTGGTGAATACGAGCTATTTTCTCCACAAAATAATCTGCAAAAAGGTCACAGCGGGCGGGAGATGACTCAACCCCCAGGTTGAGGGAGGCTGGACTGACCAACCCCCGTACAACCCAGAACAACTCTGCTGGACAGGATTTTGCGGATGCTATGAGGACAGCAAAGAACTCCCTCTTTGCTTTTCGCATAGCCACTGCATAGGCTTGTAAACTTATCACAGGGCAACCAAGGGTGACTGCCCCAAGCCCCTCTATTTCCTCTACTTCTGGGGCCCAACAGTGGCTCCCATTTTTACCATGGCGCAGGGCCTATACTCCCTCCCAGTAGGGCCTCAAACATGACCACTCCTAGGGGCCTGTGGAGGGTGTCCTTGAGGAGGTGGAGCTGCAAGGGAGGGGCTGGGGCTATCAGGGCCCCCACATTTTATCTTCATCTGGGCCTCATATATTCTAAGTCTGGCCCTGGTCAGCACACACCAACTGATGACCTTGCCCCACATATTCAAGTGGTGAAAAAAAAATCTTTCTATATATAATATGTCTTTATATAATAAAAGGGTAAAAGGGTGGGAGTGGGGAGCTACGGATCATATAGAAGAAAGTACATTTGCTTTTAAATAGAAAATTTCCCCAGATTTTCACCAGGAGTCCAAAGCTCTTTAAAAAGACTCATTTCCAATATTCTGGGTTTAATTTACAAAAATGTTTTTACTCTCCCTGTGGTCCCAATCATATCATTCTGGTATGCAAAATGAACATGCTGGGATGCTAGACAAAGAAAAGTGCTTAACAGTACTATTGATTTTCTGTGCTCCAAAGATCAATATTTTTGAGTTTATGGGCCCCCGCTTGAGAAGATAAGCTAGGGGCGGCCCAGGCCAATTTTTTTCGGGCACTAGTTAAAGCCATAAATTGTATTCCAATGGCTGCTCTTAGGCTTGAATTAGGCCAATTCTCCATAAGATGCCAGATACGGAAACAGATTTTGTATTTGTGGCTAAGAACTATGAAACCTTCTCTGGGAGGACTTTTAGATCATTTCCAACAAGATGCCCATATGAGCCCCTGGTGGAAGAATTCTATAAATATATAAGTCATGTAGGTTTTTCTATTTTTCAAATAAAACCTTTAAGGCAACTAAGTCCAAAATCCTGCTCCGGTTAGAGGATATGGATAGGCAGGAAGATCTAGCTGCAGTGGCAAAATTTCATTCTCTTAACAATTATTCCTGCGTATCCCCACCTAAAGGGATCATGGCTACTTATTGCAATTTTTTTACATCTTTTAGATTAAGGCGTTTATTTTTCTCGGCTAGGGTTAATGCCCTGCCATATAAGCTATTGGAGAGACGTCTGTCCATGGTACCTTTTAGTATGTGGCTTTGTTCCTTTGATCAATCTGAAATTGAAACTGTGGGCCATATATTGATCCATTGTAGATTGTACAATAAATTGAGGGAGCGTGGGCTTGCTCATCTTTTGGAGAGGCTGCCAGGCAGATCAACCTTTGAACGGGAAAAGTTTCTATTAGAAGATTCTTCCAGCGAGATCTCTCTTGCAGTAGCCAAATTTTTATTGTTGGCTTTTGCTTTGAGAAGGAATTTTCTAGGGATGGGCGAATCCTGAGGGATTCAGCCCGTTTGGGGTTCAGCCCCCCCAAAACCATTAGGGGTTTGGGGGGTTCGGCCCGAACCTGTTTGGGGGGGCCGAACCCGCTTGGGTGCCGGGCAGGGGACGGGGGACCCATTTTTCCCTCCCCCCTCCAGGCTGTGCAAGTGGAAGGGGCGCTGGGGCTCACCTCCCCCACCACCCTGCACAGCCTCAATTTTTTTTTTAAACCCCCGCCCCTCTCCCTGGGATCGCCCTACCTGTTGGTGCTGGGGCTCCAGGTCCAGGTCCGGCGGCAGTAGCGGCGGCGGCAGCAGGTCCCACAGTGCTCCAGAGCGCTTCAGGTCTAGGCCTTCCAGGTCATGTGACTGGTCACATGACCTGGAAGGCCTAGGCCTGAAGCGCTCTGGAGTGCCACAGGACCCGCTCCTGCTGCCGCTGCCACCGCTAGACCAGGGAACAAAGCCTGACCTACCTGTTGGTGCCGGGGCTCTGGCCCCGGGTCTAGTGGTGGTAGTGGCGGTGGCAGCGGGTCCCATGGTGCTCTGGAGCGCTTCAGACCTAGGCCTTCTGGGTCATGTGACCGGTCACATGAACTGGAAGGCCTAGGCATGAAGCACTCCGGAGCGCTGCAGGACCCGCTGCCACTGCTACTACCACCGCCAGACCCGGGGCCAGAGCCCCGACACCACAAGTAGGATGATCCCTGGGGTGGGGGTGGTGGGTTAAAAAAATTACCCTGAGGGCTATGCAGGGGGGTGGGAGGCGAGCCCTGGTGCCCCTTCCATCAGCGCAGCCTGTAGGGGGGGAGGTAAAAACTGGCCCCCCTCTGTCCCCTGCCTGCCATCCGAACAAGTTTGGAACCCGAACTTTGTTCGGCTGGTTCGGGTGGGGGACAGTTCAGATTCGGGGGGGTTGCGAACAGCCCGAACACCCCAAGTTCGGGCCAAACCTCCGAACCGGGTTCACCCATCCCTAGAATTTTCTTCAATTCCGGGGTACCAATTGTGAGGATTTGGGTTATTGTACGTATGTTGTATAATTTATCCGAGATATTTGGCCAAGCCGATATTTACCACGGAGCTGACAGTGTTATCTAGTTGATTAAGGTGGATTAACGTCCCCCTGATCTGTGGAGATGATTTTGATACCGCAGGGGAGCGAGTCAGAGACTTCCTACAGGTTAGGCCCTGCCATCAGCCGGTTTGTCAGTGACCATTCCTGAACTTTTGCCTCCGATGCCAGTCCTCATGAAATAAGTTGCTGGGATTCCGTGGGGATTAAGTTCAGCCGACACGTGGCCAGCAAGGATGTGACGGTCAGTCTCCGAGCTTCAAGAAGATTGAGATAGCATCTCCTGGGGGTTCAGCTCTGTCATAGTTAGCTCTGAGATAGAGATTTCCTGGGGACTAAGTTTCTGCCCGACAATCGGTCTGTGAGATGTCTAGGGGTGAAGCTGTTTTTTGGTCCCCCTAAAAGAATTAATTTCCCGGAGGGTTGTTTTGGCTTGAGTTATCTTGTATACCTTTCTGATGTAGTTTGACTTGATTGTTTGTTTCTGGCCGTAGAATTTGCCCGGGAGTCTATTTTATGATATTGTTATTTATTTTACCAATTGTATAGATTTGTATTGTATTTGGTTGTTTTTACTAGTGTGTTGTTTTTGTTTTTGTGGTAAAGACCTTTGGTCACACCAAATAAATATATATTTGATTTGATATTTTTGAGTTTTCCTGTTATATGTCTGGTGTCTGTCTTATTATATAACACTGTAGCATCTCTATGCAGGTCTTTAGCTCATGCACCCAAAATTCCCATTCAACCTTAATTGGCACCCTGATAAATGACATGCATTTTTCATTTCAATAGAATATATTCTGACCTGTGAATACTCTGCGCCGCTTGTCTCCTTGGGTGAAAACAGACATGACACTAAATCCACTTTAACACTGCTTCAACATTACTTTTGCATGTTGCAGGGCTGCACGGGGCACCAATGCAACCCTGCAACATGAATAAGAAATGTTAAAATGGTATTAAAGTGGAGTTAGCATCATGTCTGTTTTCACCCTTTGAAGAGCTAAGCTACTATTGTTGCAAACTTTCCCACTCACACTTACAGGAGTGAACTGGTTTCTTTGCTATTATAAATATCCTGCTGCATGCATGGCATTTTCTGTTTCATTAATGTTCTCCACTGTACCAGGCTGTCACATAAGTTGCTCTTTAATGGACAATAGTTTTTGATAGGGATAATTTTAAACAATGGCTGGGTACAGTTGCATTTCTAAAGCCGTATTTAAACATCTAAATAAGTGGTCTGATTTTCAAAAGTGCCACACACCCTGAAGTTTCTCTTTGATGTCACTGGGCATTTCCTTTATTCTGCCTATTTTCTCTCCCTCTTCAGCTGTCACAAGCTATAGCAAACCAAAGGAACCTATGAAATCAAAGCCAAGACTGCCCCTCAGTATTCAAGATCAAAAGATTTTTGTAAAGTTCCACCAAACTGGAACCACCATCATGTTCTGGCACGAGGGCAGTAATCTCTTTGAGTATTCTTGAAATGCTCAGGTTCCCTTAGCTACTAGGGCAGATCCTCAAAACCACTTGTTTATCCTGAAAGAAATCTCCATTATGAAAGAGGCAAATCACTAGTCCATGACATCGGCTTAGGGCCTTATTATCCAAGGTGACAAGTATATGTGTCTCCCAGCAAACAAAAGAAAATAATTTTTCACTCAATGCACAATTTACTTATGGTGCTTGTTACCAGAGGATGTCATCAAAACCAGTAGCATAGTAGAGGTTTAAAGAAGGATTGGAGAAGTTCTTGGAGGACTATTAGCAAAGTATGTTAGGGGATGTAACCTCTGTTTGTTGGGAGCTGGGAGTGGACAGCAAGGATTGGATCACTCCATTAGGGCCTGTTGTTTTCTTCTCTGAAGCATCAAGAGTAGTCACTGTCAGAGAGAGGATGTTGGACTCAATGGACCATTGTTCTGACCCAATATGGCACTTCTTGATTTGATTGGAGTTATGGATGACTAGCAACTCTTGAAACTAAGGTCAACAATTTACAAATCTTCTTTCTTTGGTTGCAGACAAAATACTACTTCAAGAGAGTGGTCAGGAGTAGTACTGAAACTCGGTCCTCGGTTTCCCTTTGAAAACATCGAGGTCCAGTGCATTCATCCTCAATTTCCCAAGTTCCAAAGTTCCAAGGAAGAGCCATGAAACTTCAGAATGCAGAAAATCCTTGGTCAAGTGCACAGAAGGGGACCAGAGGGCATGTAAGCAAGAGCCGGAAGCAAGCACTAGGCCCCTACACCCCCTTCCCTGGCCCTTGCTGGCTGGGGAGGGTATAGGCCAGTAGGGAGCAGGGAAGGGGACCTAGAGGGGGGTCAGGGGTGGGTTGGGTGCTATGGAGGAGCGAGGGGCCTAGCAGGGAGATCAGGGGTGGGTTACTTACTTTCTAGAAGGGTCCTGGACCAATGCATAGCCTTTTCCTAGTTGGTAACTTTGAAAGTAAAAAAAACCCCACCACAACCAGCTGAACATGCTCAGAAAGGGCCTGAGTGGCACCAAACTGTGCGGGTAGATGTTGAAATCACCAAAGTCCTATCAACTTTGGCATCTCCTTCCCTATCATATTGAGGAACCCCAACAGCTTGCACAAGGCCTCCACAGTACAGCTGAGAGATTGACACACTAAAACAATTCCAGAATGCACATGAGAGAGGAAGACAGTCGGTAAAAAAAACACATGCAGCTGGCACATCACTTACACAGACACGGGACTGGGGCCGCCTCTGCCTGGGTCAGGTCGGGGCACTGAATGGACGTGTGCCCAGCAGAGCCAACCAGCAAGCCCTCCCCCACCCAAACCCTGGCAGGGAAAGAGAAAAAACATACAGCCTGGCAGCCCTGCCAACAGCATGACCCCAGTGCCCTGCCCCTCGCACCATGACAAGCAGCAATGGCAGTCAGTCATAGGCAGCCATGGCTACTGGCCATGGCAGCCTTCGATTCCCAACAGGGGATGGCGGCAGGAACAGATGCACTGTCCCACTATGATCCGTGTTGGCCCACCTGTGCAGCCCTTGGCCCAGACTGTGAGCCTGGAATTAGCCGGGGACCATATCCGGGCCAGCTGCCTACCAGGGCTGGGGCAGCAGCAGGACTACATCTGGCAGTCTGGCGGCAACAGACACACCAGTGCATCTCTGACCCAGGCGGGCCATAGTGGGCCCTCATCATGTCTGTTTTCACCCAGTGTTAACTTAACTCAGTTTTGTGCTCAGTCAGATAACTTGTTTCAGGCTGAATGCAAACAACACAGCTATTTCATGTCATGGATATGTAATCTTTTATTTATTTTGCAACAAATTCATGTCTGGGATTTAGGTTTTAGATTATTGTTTTTCCTCTAGCTTTTATTGGAAAGACATTCCTTTATTCTGAACCTTCTATTGGGTTTATAATAGCTATTGTCTGTACTTTGATATACCCCTTTGTTTTCTGTCTATTAATCCTTGACTATCCCTATCCCCTAAATACAGTATTCTGAGTCTAAAGTGTTTTGATCTTGGAGAGTCTGAAGCTTAATTGTTCTTTTTTCTTGCTGGTTCAGGCTTCCAGTTGCTGGCCAAGTGAGACTCTGTTTCGGAGAAAGGGTAGTGCTGAATACACAATGTGGTGAAAATATCTTATTTGCCTCTAGAGGTTTGTGATGCAGTTTCTCAGCTGCAGAGTGTTAGAGACTGATAAAACTTCCAGAGACTAGAAATCACAGAGACTGAACTGAACGCATGCTGATTCTGTCTGAAAAATAAAGTTAATTTCATGTTACCTTTTTTCTTTGTTTCTTTAATGTTTTTGCTTTAAGAGGATTTTTCAATGTTTTCGTTTTTTTAAAAATGAGATTTTTTTTATGGAGACATTTTTAAAATGGGTGCTCTACTTTGCTCACTGCTCTATGGGCTAAATGGGATTAAGGAGGCCAGGCTTGTTTGCCTTCCTCACCAGCGGAGCTACTGACTTCAGTAAGGTGAACAAGATTTGGTGCAAGGTTTGAAGCTAAGAATAGCATGCTTCTGGAAATTGGTTTTTGTAGAAAACCAGCACCGCAAACTGATGTACTTTTAATAATATATACTAACCTGCATTTGCATTACAAACTTCCATTTTTAAAACTTATTATTTAAACCTATATGTCATTTCTAGGTATATTCTAATAGTGGTATTTCAGAAATGATTGTATTTTTCCCTTAAGCCAAACCCAAATCATCCCTGTCTGGGGAAAGCGCATTAAATAGGCTCTATCAGAGGAAATCTGTTGAAAGACCCACTACTCTAATCTTCCCTTTTTAGGGAAGGTTATTGAACAGCTGTGGTTGCCCAACATCTCCAGGCTCATCTCTACGCTGTCGGATTCCTAGACCCATTTTAATCAGGTTTTTATCCTGGGTATGGCACAGAGACTGCACTTGTGGCTTTGGTCAGTGATCAGCACCTTGAAAAGGACAAGGGGAATTCTACTTGTTGATCTTGTTAGATTTTTCAGCAGCCTTTGATACAGTTGATCATGGGGTGTTGTTGACAGGAATGCATGACCCGGCAGGGATGCACGAGACCATTCTTGAGTGATTCCAGTACTTCCTTTCAGGGAGGTTCCAGTGGGTGGTAATGGGTGATTGCTTCTTGTCCCTTCAGAACCTTCCCTGTGGTGTCCTGCAGGGTTCTATTCTCTTGCCTCTTGTGCAATGTGTATGATGATGATTATTATTATTTATTATTATTAGCAAGCATTTATATAGCACCAGCAATGTACCTGGCGCTTTACAAAGTAATGGAATAGACATGGTCCCTGCCCTAGAGTTTACAAACTGAGAGATGGAGGGAGAGAGGAGACGAAGAGAGGGGAACAGCGGGAGAGACAAGGGGTGTAACATTCACAAAGATGTGAGGTCCCAGGTGCACGCGCTTGGCTTGGTTACATCAAGAATCATGGCTGGCTGGTCTGTGTGGTGAGGATATGAGTACACAGACCTCAGGTAACAGATTGTACTGGATGGAGGGTATCTGGAGGAGTTAGGAGAGTGAGGAGTTGAGGAGGGCAGAGCGGAAGAGGTGGGTTTTGAGGAGGGATTTGAAGGTACGAAGGGAGGGGGGTGAGACGGATGTCGGCATGGAGGGAGTTCCAGGCATTGGGGGCAGCTAGGGAGAAGGGACGAAGGCGGTTAGGAGAGCAGGGGAGGCGTGGGAGGGCGAGAGAAGGGACAGAGGAGGAGCGGAGTTCACGGCCTGCAGTATGGAGGGAAATTAGTGCAGAGAGGTAGGGGGGAGCAAGGTTGTGAAAAACTTTATAGGTGAAGACTAGGAGTTTGTGCAAGATTCAGTCAGGAAGGAGGAGACAGTGAAGAGAGGAGAGGAGGGACTGCACGTGGCCGAAGCAATGGGCAAGATGGATGACCCTGGCAGCAGAGTTTTGGACAAAGATAAGGGGAGAAAGGTGAGAGCGGGAGAGGCCAGTGAGAAGGAGGTTACAGTAAACAAGGCGAGAGGCGTGAACAAGGTTTTTGGCAGAGGAGACAGAGGGAAAAGGGTGAATCTTAGCAATGTTATGGAGGGAGAAGCGACAGGATTTGGCAACAGAGTCGATGTAGAGTTTAAAAGAAAGGGGTCAAAGATGAAGCCTAAGCTATGGGCTTGGGGGACGGGAAGGATGGTGACCCTATCTATAAGGGTCGACTGGGAAGAGGAAGGATATGGGGGGAAGATAAGGAGTTCAGTTTTTGCCATGTTGAGTTTGAGTTGACGTTGAGATATCCGGGTAGAGATATCAGAGAGACAGCTGGTGAGGCGAGCTTGAATAGATGGAGAGAAGGAGTAGAGAGATAGAGTTGAGTGTCATCAGCGTAGAGGTGATATTGGAAGTCATGGGAGGCAATGAATTTGCCTAGGGATAGGATGTAGATAGAGAAGAGGAGAAGGCCAAGGACAGAGCCATGGGGAACACCAACTGAGAGGGGAAGGGAGGAGGAGGTGGAGTTGGCTGTTGAGGCCACTGGGCAAGATCATTTGGAGGTTTGGGGTGAGATATCATCAATATGCTGGTGTTACTCAGCTCTACCTCTCTTTTTCATCTGACCCAGGTCCCACAGTCTCAGTGCTTACTCAATGTCTGACTGCTTTCAGGGACTAGATGAGGGTGAGCTGATTGAAGCTGAATCCTGATAAGACTGAATTGATGATGGTTGGCTGGTTTTGTGACTTGTAGGGGCTTGGGACACTGGGGTCTGGGCCCCTCTGGTCAATTGGGTTCTCAGCCTTGGAGTGCTTTTGGGTCCCTCACTGCGCCTGGAATACGAGGTGACAGCGGTGGCCAGGAGCAATTTTCACCACCTCCATCTGGTGGGGAGTCTGCGACCTTTTCTTTCTGACTCAGATCTGGCCACTGTCAGTGTCATCTATGCTTTCATCACCTCAAAGCTAGACTACTCCAACACGTTCTATGTGGGGCTGCCCCTGATGATTGTTTAGAGGCTGCAGCTGGTGCAGAATGTGGTGGCTCAGCTCCTTTCAGTAACGGGTCGTTGTGAGCACATTACACTGGTGCTCTGAAGGAGGGCGTCCTCAGTTGCTGCCCCAGTTTTGTGAACTCCCTTTCCCAGGAGGTTCTCTTGAGCCTGAGCCTAAGCATGTTCTGGAAGCGATGTAAAACATTTTTATTTGAAAAAGCATTTGGTGGGTGGGGATAGGGATGGGTTTGGTTTTTTTGGGTAGGGTTGTGGGGGAGGACGGGAGTTTTTATTGTTTGAATTTTATTATTGTTGTGAATTGTAAGCCGCCCTGAGCCTCTGTGGCCCTTTTTACACCATCACCCCTTGTCCAGTCTAACACCGATAAAATGGGTGTTTCATTTTATTATACATGGTACAGGGCAACACTGCAGCCCTGCAACATGGGCCCTTTTCACACGAGATGCCTCCACTCAGTTTTGCTGGGTGGAGGCGTCTGTATAAACACTGCAGGCAGTGGGTGGGGTGCATTTCGATGGGTGGAGTTGGGTGGAGTTGGGTGGAGGTGTCAGTGTAAACACCACAGGCGGTGTGTGTGGGTGTATGCGTGCTCCCACGCAACACCCATCTCCACCCACCCATGGAGCAATCGGCATTGGAGTCTGTTGCTCTGTGGGTGGGTGGTGGGTGGAGATGGGTGTTGCACGAGAGCACGCATGCACCTACACCCACCACCCGTGGTGTTTACACAGACACCTGGACCATCTCCACTCATTGAAATGCACCCCACCCACCGTCTGCGGTGTTTACACAGACACCTCCACCCATCTCCAACCAGTAAAACTGGGTGGTGACATCTTGTGTGAAAAGGGCCCATGTTGCAGGGCTGCAGTGTCGCCCTGTACCTCGTATAATAAAATGTAACACCCATTTTATCAATGTTAGAGTGTCTGTGTAAAAAGGGTGTATGGGAAGAGTGGTGTATAAATCTGAAATAAATAAATACTATTCCATGGGAAGTCCTTCCTCTCTCACTCTTATATCAGGTGGCATGGCTCAGCTTCACACACAAAAGCCCTCCAGATGGCAAGAGGTCAAGTCCAACTGGGGATGGGCAAACGTGGTTTCAAATTCAAATTCAAATTTTATTAAGCTCTAGCTTTCGCCATAGCCAAACAAACACACACACATAAACAAATATCACAATGCAGCAAGGAAAAACAACTCACAATTTCCAATTAAGTACAATCCTCTAATACCATCTCCTTATGCACACCCATACAACCAACAAAACGGAGAAAAGGGAACCACAGCACACCATAGCTATTCCCACCCTAGCTCTTTAGGTTCCTATTTCTCGCTTCCTCTCAGATCCCTTGAATCATTGTCTTTAACCTTAGCTGTAACAAAACGTAAACAAGATTAAATAATAAAGTTCATATAAACCATATAATCAAAACACAATATGCAATATTAATTGTAACAAGAAAAAATATAAAATGCAGAATATAAAATATAAGATACATTTATAAAACACATTTACAGGCTCCTATAATACAAATTCTAATTGCATAGGCCCTGGTCCCCATTCAAAGATTACCTACAATGGCAACTTACCCCTCATGGTGGCTTTGGCACCAACACTGATCCCCTAACAAGGCAGCCCTTATCCAACCCATTATTAAATAGGGCATAGCCCCATTTAAAGTTACATTCGATGGCAGCTTACCCTCGCGTGGGTTATAACGCCAACACTTTTCCCCTGGCTAACCAACCCATATGCCCATACGGACCACGGTTCCAATAATTAGAGCAGCTTTCCCTTCGCGGGGGTTGTGGTACCCTTGCTGTACCCCCCTCTGAGCTCGATATGACAACTTACACTTGCCTAGGCCTTATGCAATTAGATGGTATTAACTATAGCCCTTGAATCCAAGATTTGTCTTACATGGGGCTTACTCTACCATCCATCATCCCCTTCTAAACCTTTCCAATAACTCTTAATTTTGTTTGAATTAGCAACCTCCTTTTCTCAGCCAGTGCTACATAAGTGGCAACAGCCATCAGTTCCTCCCTTTCACGTAGCCCTAGCAGAAACAAGTAACGACCTTCTGTATCGAATGCGGTTGGAAGTTCAGAGTTCGGATCGAACTCGGCCTCTTCGGACGACCGAACCTGAACCCGAACTGACCGAACCAAAGTCAATTCCGAACGTCGAAATGACCGAACAGTTCGGTCAGTTTGGATTGCGTTTGGGTGAGTTTGGGTGGCAAAAACGTGGCACTGGAAGGCAAAATGTGACAGGGAGGGGGAGTCAGCTGAGGAGCAGACTTCCAGGCACCAGGGGTGGAGAGGCTTGGAGTAGCAGCCAGCCTGCCCAATCACCATCCCTTTTCGCCTCAGACCACTGGCTTTGCAGTCTGCGATTGGCCACGGGCTAGGCTGCACGTTGCCAATGGGGCTTGCGGTGAGGCGGGCACAGAAAGAAACAAAACTGATTGCCTCCCCCCTTCCCAACACCTTCTGAGCTAGTCACTGTTCCTGAACAGCAGGCGTTTCAGAAGGCTCCCTCTCTCCCAGCAGTTTTTGTTCCTTCCTATTCCTAATCCATTGCCATCCTCCTCCTATTTCACCCATCCAACCCATTTACCTCCATATTATCATTTATTTAGATTATATTAGATAGATTTAGGTGTTATTTTTTGTTTTTACCTCTCCCTGTGTTCCCTGTGTTCAATCTTCCTTCCTCCCTCCCCGCTACATTGAATCCTTTCCCTCTCCCTCTCTCTCTATATTCCATCCCTGATTCCCTTCCCCTGTTTTTTTATTCATTTCGAGTAGCATTAGGTTGATTTAGGTTTCATTTCAGTTTTGTACCCCTCCTTGTGTTGTTTGTGATCCCCCCCATCCCATAGATAGATAGATAGATAGTAGACAGTTGTAGGAGTTAGCTTAGTGATAGAGAATACAGCGTTTAGTGTTTAGTTTTAGTGTTTGTAGGAGTAGGCCTTTGTACTTATTAGATAGATAATCCATTTAGTTGATAGCATTTAGAATAGTTATAGCAGTTAGATTTAGTGTAGATCGATATAATATATAATAATAGATTTAAAAATGTAAATAATTATTTTTTTAAAGCAATATAAAAACATTATTTTGGAGGGAGAAATGGAGAAGGGATGGAGAGGCCGGTCTGCTGCCCATAGAGGAGGCAATGGGGCACATCCCAGAGGCAGGAGGGGCTGTGCCAGGGGAGTGGCAGCAGGCAGAAGCAGTAGCTCGAGCACATCACCATGCCCCAAACTCAGCAGGCCTGCTTTAGGGCCCCAGGCTTCATTGTCTCAGCATCGCCTCCTGGCAGTGCCCTCCTCCACTGCCACGCAGGGCACTGGAAGGCCTGAGGTACATAAGGCTGCATCTGTCTCTGCTCGTGCTGGAGCAGGTGCTGGTGCTGCTTCCGATGTTCCTCCAGAGCCACCAATGTCCCCCACTGTCAAGGCGATCCCCAGCAGTCCAGAGCTGGTGGATCCCACCCCGGCTGCTAGAGGCAGGGCCCGATTCCCAGGCAATGTCAGTAGGGAGAAGAGTAGCAGCAGCAGCAGCACTAGCAGCTATAGAGGGTGGCACAGGGAAAGTGCCAGCAGCTTGGCGGGCACGGGCAGTCTAGCCTCAGGGTCCCAGTACTCCCCTTCATGGGACATTACCGTGATCGCGGACAACAGTGAGTCAGAGGCAGACACTAGTGCCGCAGAGGAGATGTCTTCAGCTGAGGCGATGGCTGAGCCTCCTCCCAGAGCTGTGTTGCCAGAGCCCCCAAGTTCTCCCCCTCCCAGCAGTGCATCACCCAGGGCGGGCCAGAAGGCAGGAGGGAGGGAAAAAATCCTCAGTCTGAGATCATTTTAAGCAGGTGCGGGTAGATGATCCCAGAGAGGTGCAGTGCACTGCGTGCAAAAAGGTGGTAAAGCGTGGGCAGGTGCTCAGCAACCTGGGGATAATGGCAGTGGCAAGGCACCTAAAGTCATACCACAGTGCTCTGCTGCTCAGCGGGAAGGCAGGGGATGTGGATGCAAGCGGGTTCCTGACTGCAGCGGCCAGGCACCCGGCAAGCGTCCTGCACCAGCACCAACTGCTGCCTCTAGCAGCAGGAGCAGTATTCCTCCTGCTAGGGGGGCCAAACAGCAGCAGGAGCCTCCCCAGCAGCGCCATCAGTCCACCATGGAGGATCTGGGGTGGGGGGATCTGTCAAGGCCATCGGCAAGGTGCCATGGCACTGGCTTCCAAGAGAAAGTGAAGTGCATGTTGGCAGAAATGATAGCCCTGGATGGGCAGCCCTTCTCAATTGTGGAGGACAAGGGTTTCCAGCGACTGATTGGGTTCCTGGCCCCCAACTTTAAATGCCTTCCTGCTCCACCCTGAGTTGGACTGTGGTGCCACAGCTCTACAGGGCTTTGAAGGAGCGGGTGAGGGAGCAGCTGCCAGGAACTGCGACGGGGGACAGGGGGAAAGCAGCTTAAAGTCCACTTCACCACTTACCTGTCTGGCAGTGATTGCACACTGGTGGCAGACTGGCAGGACCCAGAGGCAGTGCTTGGCAGTGGCAGGAGGGGTCCTGAAGCAGGGTATAGGTAGGCCCTGCTTCAGGCACAAGTCATGGACAGCTCCCACACCGCTAGTAACCTCGAGGCAGCCCTGGCCACCATGGTGAGGGAGTGGGTCACGCCAGGCGCGACCTTCACCAAGGGGTGTGTGGTCACGGACAACGCGGCCAATATACTAAAGGCAGTCCGTGACAGGGGCTTCACAAGCATCCCTTGTACCACACACACCCTCCATCTTGTGGTGAAGGATGCTCTGGGCTTGGGGGAGAACAGAAGGGGATTGGGCCAGGCACCCTTAGCTCCCTGGTCAAGCGGGAGAGGAAGCTGGCGGGCTTCTTCAACCACAGCGTGAAGGGCAGCAAGCTCCTCTGGGAGAAGCAGGCCGAGCAAGGGTCCCCGGTGCACCAGCTCATCCAGGATGTCTCCACCAGGTGGAATTCTACCTTCCTAATGCTCGAGCAGCTTCTTGAGCAGAAAGCCGCCCTGCATCAGGTGGAACTGGAGACAGACATCGAGGCACCTCCAGGGTACAACAGGGAAGAATGGCAGATTCTAGCTCACATGGTCTTTGTCCTGAGACTGTTCCTGGCCATGCCAGAGACTGTGAGCAGCTCCACCACCACCCTCAGCCAGGTGACCCTGCTGGTCCAAAGTCTCCAGAGGAGCCTGGATGAGATTCTCGGGGGGCAGGATTATGGCCCTCCAGGCAGGAAGATCTCCAATGAGGTGCTTGACCTGGCACGGAAGCTGAAGGCGGGGCTGAGTGTGTGCTTTGATGAGCTTCTGCGCTGGGAGGAATATGTCCTGGCAACCATGCTGGACCCCAGGATCAAGGGCAGCATGGCATGTGAGACAGTGGTCTATGGCCTCTGGAAGGGTGCGCTGGTGCAGAAAGTCCGGCAGGCAGAGAAGACAATGCAGCAGAACACCCCTGTGGATGGTGGGAGCAGCAACCCCTTCCAGCCATTTGGGTCTATCCCTGCCCCCAGCCCTAGCGGTAGCAGCAGCACCAGCAGTAGGATGAGCAGCAGCAGCAGGACCACTACTGCCAGCAGCTCCTCCTGTGTGCAAGCCACTCTGGGGAGCATGGGGCCCAGCACAAAAGGGCAAGCAGCATGGCTGAGGACAGTGGGGCAGGTGGTGCCCACCCAGAGGTACCAGAGGGAGTATGATGGCACCTCAGCAGCAGTGGAAACCTACATGGAGGAAGAGCCGTGCATTGATCCCAGCAGCGATCCCTTGGCCTACTGGGCTGGCAAGGCCAACGTGTGTCCGGCCCTGTTGAAAGTGGCCAAGGGTATCCTGTCCTGCCCACCAACCAGTGTCCCCAGCGAGCGGGTGTTCTCTGTGGCGGGGGACATTTGCTACCCGCACCGCCTGAGACTGGGGGCCAAGTTGGTGGAGCAGTTGTTGTTCCTAAAGGTGAACCTTTCACTGCTGGGATTCCCCAAGCTGCCCCTGGACAAGGGGTGATGGTGCAGTGGCATATGCCATCCCATGCCAGGGGCAGTCGGGACGGGACTCCTCCTCCTCCT